>CAUYRT010058554.1:0-47761 GCA_963574885.1 Lepilemur ruficaudatus | reverse complement strand
ACAGAGTCTCACTCTGTTGCCCAGGCTAGAGTGAGTGCCGTGGCGTCAGCCTAGCTCACAGCAACCTCAAACTCCTGGGCTCAAGCAATCCTTCTGCCTCAGCCTCCCGAGTAGCTGGGACTACAGGCAGGTGCCACCATGCCCGGCTAATTTTTTGTATATATTTTTAGTTGGCCAATTAATTTCTTTCTATTTATAGTAGAGACAGGGTCTCGCTCTTGCTCAGGCTGGTTTCGAACTCCTGACCTTGAGCGATCCGCCCGCCTCGGCCTCCTAGAGTGCTAGGATTACAGGCATGAGCCACCACGCCCGGCCCAAATCATTAAGACTTTGATTCTAAATTCAGCTCCACATTTAATAGCTTGTTATATAAATTTTAAAGTCCATTTTTATATCTAATAATGATGATTCATTGACTGCATGAAACTTTCAGACTACCTGGGTTTTCATTTCAGCTAGGTTATTTACTGTATATTTTTGAGAAGCTACTTAATTTTCTCTACTTCAATGTCTTCTGTTTGAAGAGGGGGACAATAATAGTACCTACCTTGTATGGTCATGGCAAAGATTAAATGAATTAATAGATCTGAGGTGCTGAAAAAGTGCCTTAAGTCTCAGTTAATGTAAGCTATGATTAATACCTATCTTGCCTATCTCAAAAGGTTGCCCAGACTATCAGGTGTGTAGAAAGAACTTTATAAACTTTATGAAGCATCATTTTGTTGCTCTGTTTTTCTCACTTTACTGTACGATACAACTTATTTTTCACTGATTGTGATTCTTTGAGGGGTAGCAATAATTGAAGATGCTTAATGGATTAGTTTCATGAGACCAATATCTTTTCGTGAGACCACTGGAGTCAGAAACAATTTGTCTCCACAAATCAGTCTTAAAATGCATGTCCAATGTAGTAAAATCTTCACAACTTGGTTGATTATTTATGTCAAACTTTTAATCCCAAAGTGACTTTCTTTCTACACGTGGACATTTTTCCAAACCGCTAAGACTGATTTTACAAAACTAGCACTAGGATGATAAATTCCATTGCATAGAAAAGAAGAAAAAAAAATTCATCCTCCATGCATACAACAATGCTTTAAAGAGAATTTGGTATTTATTTACTATCCATATTGCTCCTCTTTCCTTTAGCGTAGCTAATGCTCCTTTTGATAACTACTTGGATTTTACAAAACTTTATTACAAATTGTCTGTCATTTTACTTTAGGAACTTAAAGAATTATTTCAATCTCATTTTTTTCCCCAAAAGATAACTGTGGAATAATTCAACCAAACGTAGAAATCAGATACACTCTGAGGAGCTTTTCACCACCCTCTATTTTTGCAGACCTATGCCCCAGTGGATATTTACCTCTTCTGCAAATGGGTAAGGTGTATTTTCAAGTCAGTTGAGAAATATTAGAGATCTATTGAATCCTTGTAATCTCGATATGAAAATGACATGTCGGCCATAACTTTGGCCTGGAACACAAGAATTGAGCACTTCGATTCAACTAGACAAAGATGAGTAATGGGGCTCAGACAAGAGAGGGAAAGAAATGACACTTCCATCTTTTGGGGAATTCAGTAGGTAGGGGTATGTTTTTGTCCTGTGTTCTTTCTGGCAAACTGCTCCGCCAATGCAGCGTCATCTTTTTCAGGGCATTACACATAGCAATAGCACCACCTATTGGCCTATTCTGTTACTTTGCTGTCATGACTACCAGTAACTACTCACCTGACAACTATGGAGGATGCAGCTCACAGCTGTAGTTTTATCACCCTACCCTTGTTATCTTGCTGAGCATCTTCGTTGTGCAGATTTTTTACGGTTAGTCCAATAGTTCACCATTATTAAAAATACATTCAAGGATAAACCATCTCTTAGCTCCTAAACTCTCTCTTCTTCAAAATAATAAGTTGTGTAAGTACCATAAATAACAAATATATATTAATTTTTCTGTTACAGTATAGTGTGAATAAATGATTCCTCTTAGGAGGCACAAGATATTGGAAGCTGGACAATGGATGAATGAGAGGACTCTGACTTAGCAAATCAGAGAAAACTAAATGTTAAGCCTGCAGTGGGGAATGATGAGAAGTGATCCACTTAACACCCACGGGGCCTACACTTTCTTTCCTTTATACCCTTGTTCCTTTACTGTCAGGGGCCTTGAATGAGCACTTGAGGACCACCCAGCCTTTCTGTTTGGCTCTATCAAACCCCTGCAAATGCCCACTTCTGTCCATTCCTTGGTTTCAGGGATACATATACTGGTAGGTGAAATTGTTCACTCTCAGGAGGACAGACTGAAGGATGAAGCCCACGTCATCCCTGGAGGCAGGCTCGGGGCCATTTGGGCAGGGATTCTGCAACATGGTCTGGAAATGGGGGCAGGTTCCCTTGGCTACGAAAGAGGACACCAGCAAAGAAAAGCCAGAGCAGGCTCTTCTAAAAATGTCACCCCAGCTAAAGTGAGCAGCTGTCTTGGTTTTCCTGGGACTGCACAGGTTTTAGCACTACAAGTCCTGCATCCCAGAAAACTCTTCGGTCTCAGACAAACCATGATAGTCAGTTCCCCTCTCAGGTTAAGGGTGGCCCTGTATTTGCATACTTAACTCTGAGACCTCTAGCCCTGTTCTCCCATTTAGTTCCCAGAGTGCTGGCAGCAAGGTCCATGTCCTCAATGGGGGAAATTAGAAATTTTCCTCTGTGGAATTTGATCAGCCCAACAAGAAAGAGCTAAAAACTCTGACATGAGTGATTCCCCTAGAAACCTCCCCTAAACACCTCTATGGTAAAGCTTGGAGTTGACATAGCCCACCTGATGGTTCAGAGAATCTAATCAGCTTTCAGGGTCCCAGGCTTAAATATAAGCAGACAGTTAAGGATCACTAAACATTGAGGAAATCTATTAGCATGAAAGATTTTTTTTCTTTTTTTGAGACAGAGTCTCACTCTCTTGCCCGGGCTAGAGTGCTGTGGCATCAGCCTAGCTCACAGCAACCTCAAATTCCTAGGCTCAAGCAATCCTTCTGCCTCAGCCTCCTGAGTAGCTGGGACTACAGGCATGTGCCACCATGCCTGGCTAATTTTATATATATATATATATATAATTTTCCAGCTAATTTCTATTTTTAGTAGAGACAGGGTCTTGCTCTTGCTCAAGCTGGTCTCAAACTTCTGACCTCAAGCGATCCTCCCACCTCGGCCTCCCAGAGTGCTAGGATTACAGCATGAAAGATTAAGACCACAAGAAACAAGAAAAAAAATCTATTTAGAAAAAACATAAGCAAGGAGAGGAAATTGTAAAACATTAATATGCTCAGAGTCATAAAGGGAAATATTGCATTTATGAACAAAAGAACAAGACACTATAAAAAAGAAATTCAAATAATAAAAAGAGCTCTTAAAATTCAAATGTGAGAACAGACATAAAAACTCCATGAAAGCATTGGAAAATAAAGTTGAGATTATTTCTACAAAAGGAAGAATGTAAAGATAGAAATGGAAATAGGAGAAAAAAGAAATACAAAATTAGAGTACCAATCAGAAGATCTAAAAGCCGAAAAAAATAAATAAATAAGAATACCAGAAAGAGATATTAGAGAAGTAGGCAGGAATAAACAATAATTCAAGAAATTTCCCAAAGTAGAGGGAATAAATTTCTAGATTGACAGAGCCTAGCAAGTGCCAAGCACAAAGAATGAAAATATTCGTATGCCAAGACACTGGGGAAATGTCAAAGGCATGGGATGTAGAGAGGATACTGCCAGCTTCAAAGAGAAAAAAAAAGTCATAATTAAAGAATAAATGTTGAGAATGGTCTTGGACTTCTCATGACCAGCGCTAGAAGCTATGGGAAGCCGTAGACAATAGAAAAATGGCTCACAATTCCAAAGGCAATTTCTTTTCAGCCTAGAATTTTATGCCTTGGCAATACATCACTTAATGTGAGGATAGAATATTTTCAGAAGTGCGAGGCCTCTAAAATATTTCCTCAGCAAGCTACTGGAGGATGTGCACACCAAAGTGAATACATAATTTAAAAAAGAATGAGACAGGGTTTACGAAACAGAGACTCCAAGACAGGGAAGCGAGAAAGACCAGGTGGATGTTGATTTCGGCAGTTGCAAAGCAATTCTTCTGATGAAAGCTTTCCAGAGAGCTTTGGGAGAAATTTATTTGAGAAAATGAAATTATCAGATAACAATATATCTGAACATTTAAAGAGGCACATTAAGTGAGATAAGTAACTGGCAGCGAATTTGAGGTTCAGTTTTTTTAAAAAATAACACATATGAAATTAAGGAAATAAAACAGACAATTATTAATTAGAGACAGAACAAAAAATTCTCAAGAAATGAAAAGTTATTATGATAAATCACATCTGTCAGCTGTGGATAGCATTTATATAGTAATACTTGCTTATTGTTTTAGCCAAAATTGGAATATAACTATCCCTAGAGGATGGGAAGAGGGAAAGATGCATTTCAGGGTGGGATGTGGATGGGGGAGCCTGAGGATAAAAGGGGATCATATAGAAATCATTATTTTCCAGATTAGGAAGATAATAGGTAATGCCCAAGACTGAAAATCAAGAGGGAGCAATGTAAGAGTGCAGTTATAAGCAGTATGGATGTCTAAGCCAAAGGAATAGTGGTGAAAGGTTGGAAATGCTTGTCTGTCGGAAGGGAGCAGTGGTGGTGGGGATGTTTTTCATAACAAACAGTGGAGAATGATTTTACTCTTTAAACTACGTGCATGTATAACCTGATCAAACACTACCTCTCCCAAAAGAAAAGCAGATTAGAAAAGTTCTAAACTATAACCTAGACACCTTTTTAGTTAGCATTTTCTTTAAAAAAATTTTTATGCAATCATTTAAATATTTTTTGTTTAGACTCAATGGCATTGACTAAAATAACCAACAGAAGACCATAGGGGTACTGTCGTAGCTTTAATTTATGGTTAGTTTATTAAATCGAAAGGAATCCGATCATGTGGTATTAGCTTTTCATTAGGGAAAACACAACATTTTTTTAATGAAGTGTGAAGTTTACTTTAATTAGCTTTGTGTTTATGAGCTTAAGAAAGTGAAAATTTTACTTATTTAGAATTACAGGGAAATTAGATCTTCTGATTTATGGAATATTCTGATTATGTATGTGTGGTAAATCAATTTTAAAAATAGCCTTAATTCTTCACCTTTCATATATGCATTCTCTATGTAATGTGACTTTGTAGCAATTCCCATTGGCAAGTGGGATCTATTTTTTCGTTCTGGAATCTAGACTGGCCTTGTGATTTATTTGGCCAATGGAATGGTGTGGAATTGTTTGTATGCTAGTTCTGAGGGTTGCATGCATACTTCTATACTTTCTCTTGGACTTGTACCATTGCCCTGTAAACAAGATACTATCTGGTTGAAAAAATGGGAGATGACATGGATGAGAACTTGGTAATCTTAACCCAGTCTGTGTTAAAACATCCTACAGCCAAGCATTGAAGGAGCCCAGCCTAGATCAGCAGAGCTCTCTATCCAACAACTTTTGACTTTTTACAGTGATGTGACTGAAACAAGGGGAGACCAGAACTGGCCAGCAGATCTGAGAAACTTTGTGGGCAGTAAGAAATATTTGTTTAAGCCACTAAATTTTGGAGTTGTTTGTTACACAGTACTAGCTAACTGGTACACTAAGAGTTACCAACTTGTACCATAAATGAAAATTCAACTTTCAAAAAAATAGAACTTCATAAGAAACTGTCATGATGCTCTCTAATTAAGAGAAATAATCTTAACTTTTCTATTCTGCATTTGTTTTGCTGAGGACCTTATATGAATGTACATAAGTACATGGGGAATAGCAGCAAGAGAGCTGAGTTGCTCTGCATATAGAAGGGATAAAGTCACTTTAGAGTTGGAAAGAGGTTAACAGGACAAGCTCCTAAAAGAGGAAGAGTAGAAAGAAGCCAGAATGGTGAGTGTTCAAGTAGGGATTCCATGAAAGGGTAGGAATATTTAAGATGTAATTTTTTAGTTGTTTTCTGTGGGATGTAAAATGTAACACTCACCCACGCAGCTTATGCTCCCATGAACTTTGAGTAAAATCTACAACGTTACTCATGCTTGTGTGTGACTGGACACTATATGAGTCGCTGGAAGGTCTTGCAAATTTTGTATCAAGCTTATTGTTGGTGAAATTGTGGAGTGGTGGAGGAGGACATCGTGAAAGGTCCCTGGAATCAGATGCAACAGTGCCCTTCAATATGAAAATCCTGAATGCAAGTTCACATTAGGGAGGAACATGTACTTGGGAGGTGCCTAAACCATTTTACTCAAACTGCTAAGGGAAGGGAACCCAGTTGTCTCAGTTACATAAGGCAGCATGTCAGATGGTGGAGTACATTAGAAAATACAGTAGAAGTCAAATATACATGTACTATAGTACCCAACAATCCTTATTTTAGTTATTTACTGAAATGAAATGAAAACTTGTATTCACACAAAAATCTTTATTTAAAAGTTTTTAAGTTGTTGTATTCATAGTCACTCAAGCTATAAATAACCCAAAAGTCCTTCAACTTAAGAGTTAATAAACAGAGATTTTTTTGATAAAAATGACTTCTTTTCCTTTGGGTAGATTCCCAGCAGTGGGATTGCTGGGTTAAATGCTAAGTCTATATTTATTTCCTTCTGCAATCTCCAAACTGTTTTCCATAGAGGTTGTAGTAATTTGTAGTCCCAACGAGAGTGTATAAGCATTCCTTGAATGTTCATTGCAGCAAAATTCACAACCGCAAAAAATGTGGAATCAACCTAAGTGCCCATCAATTCATGAGTGGATTAACAAAATGTGGTATATAAGCTCCATGGAGTACTACTCAGCCATAAAAAGAAATGAATTAATGTCTTTTACAGTCATTTGGACGGAACTGGAGACCATGATCCTAAGTGAAGTATCTCAGGAATGGAAAAACAAGCATCACATGTACCCTCTAATAATTTGGAAGTAATCAATGGGCACACATAGGCACAGAGAGAAGTAAAAGTCATTGGAAATTAAGAAGGGAGACGGAGGAGAAGGAAGGGGTAAAAACTTAACCTAAAAGGTACAATGAACACTATTCAGGTGATGGGCACATTGATAGCCCTGACTTAAGCATTATAAGAGCTATCCATGTAACAAAAACATTTGTACCCCCTTAATATTTTGAAATTTTAAAAAATCCCAAAAGAAGAGTCAATAAACAAACTGTGATACATGCACACAATGGAATATGTCATTTATCAAAACTTGGAGAATTATACACAAAAAAAGGATTCCACGAAAGGACAGGAATATTTAAGATGTAGTTTTTTAGTTGTTTTCTGCAGGATGTAAAATGTAACACTCACCCACACAACTTATGCTCCTATGAACTTTTGAGTAAAATCTATAATGTTTACGCATGCCTGTGTGTGACTGGACACTATGTGAGTTGTTGGAAGGTCTTGCAAATTTTGTATCCAGGTTATTGTTGGTGAAGTATATATAATATATAATTCATACCTTCATTTTTAAAACTGGAAAAAAATGTGTTAGCATGAGGACCTTAGCTTAAAAGGTTTTCAGTCTACTTTTGGAGAGCAAACGCTATTGTTATAAAATTATTAATGGTGTGAACATAATTGAGCCAAGCACCCCTTGAAGGCTACAGATATTGTTTGATAAAGCAAGAAAGGATTTCCAAACCAGAAAAGCTTAAGGAAACTTAAAAGTATTGTTTGGATTTAAATTGGCTCTAAATGAAGAGTGGGAATTAGATTAACGGGGGAAAAAAAGGGAAGGGAAGCAGAAATTTAGTATTTTATTCTGGTGATAGGGAGGAAACAATGAGGCTGGAATGGAACACGTGTGATTTGGGGGTTATCAGTCCCAGTAGAAACCAGTGTTGCAGGACACTTAGCACTCCACCCTGCTCAGCCTCTTTTGCCTGAAACAATCCTCCCTCTAGAACCGTTTCCATGACACTGAGGATCCCTAGCTAACCACCTTAATTGACAACATTACATGGGAAACTTGCTTCAAAACCAGCATTGAAAGAGACAAAAACTCGAGACACTTGTTTTCACATTGAGATTTCCTTCAAAATAATAGAAAGGTAAAAAGAGGGGAAGAGAGTTAAGAAATGAAAGCATAATCATGAAAACAAAGTGGATCAAGGTTTTTTTTGTTTTTTGTTTTTTTTTTTTACCTGAGATGACTATTGTTTAGCAAAGAGAAAAATATATGAATTTCAGTGAACCTTTATTTCTAGACAATATTTTTATTTATATTAAAGAATTCCAGGAAATAGAATGAATTCCTATTTGGAAAGAATATGAAGTGTTAATTTTAAACTCTCCCGCATTTGTTACGATAATTTTCTCCAACTGGCATATTTCTGTATTTCCACCTAATTCAGAAATTAATTTATTAAGAGAGTTTTTCCCCCTAGGCTTGTACATATGGGCTGGGAATTATCCCAGCAGATCTTAAACTCTAAATGGTTTGGACAGCTCTTCTAATCAGCTTAAGAGTAGAGAAGTTTTGTGCAAAACAAAACTGGAGTATTGCTCTTTGAAAATATATTCTCAGTTCTGGTTTGACCCCCTGGGCTTTGATGAAAGCAGGTCATTTGCCCACAACATAATAGGCCATGTCATTTCCACTGATGTCTGGGGTTTGGTAACTTGCAGGCGCAAATAGCCACGAAGTTGTATTACGTGATTTTTATTCTTACCTGAGGCCAGAAATAGGCCAGGGTGAACTGCAGAGAAATCAGGCAGCTTATATAAAGCAAAAATAATTACAGACTCATGTGCTATTTTTGTTATTAATTCTATGTGTCTCACACAATTTCAGTTCATCTTTGGTTTTTTAGGTCGAAGAGTAGCCAACAGTATTTCACTGGGGACTCGTGCTTTCAGTTCATTTTGGTAAGGTCCTAGCAGGGTTTTATTAGATTGGAATTTAGCAGCAGCCTCCATTAGCACATAGCATCTAGCCAAGTGGAAACAGAGTGCTGTAATGGGCAAAGATTGGTGTGGGCAGGTCCTAAGAATAGCATCAAGGTTAATTAATTTAACTTGAAGTTTGACAATTATCAGACAGACACAATCTCAGAAGATTTCCTAGGCAAGTTTTTAGGCCTCAAAGATATTCTGTGATGATAACCTGGAAATTATTGTTGACAGCATTTGGAATGAGGGTTTTAAGTGATAATGTAACAGCTTGAATAGCTGTGGACAACATTTTCCTTGGTACATCATGCATGTTTTAAGTAACGAGAACATTGTAACTTCTTATAAAATATTCGAACACTATAAAAATATACAAGGTGAAAACCAGTCTCTCTCTTTCCAAGCCCATTATCTTAAAGTAACCACCGTTAATAGTATAATGTGTAGGCAAGGCTTCCAGAATCTTTCTTACACATCCAAACACACGCCCAAATGAGTAATGTAGATATTACTGAGATTTTTGTAGAGAAAATGGAGATGGATATGTTATCAATATATATATATTTTTTTCAGAAATGGGATCTCTCTATGTGTTGTTCTACAACTTACGTTACATTTACTAATTCTCATGGGCCTTCACCATGTCAGTTCTATTTGATCTTAGTTGATTTGGTTCATGGGGACCCTGGCTAAGCGGCATACTACCAGCTCTTGGTATTAATTATCCTCCTGATAGTCATAATAGTGGTCTCCCTGTTGTGCCGCATTCTCTCAAGTTTGAAATGTTTGCACGCAACCATGTGTAGCATGTCAAATGGTCTCCCTTCAATTGCAATAACAAAAACTTAAAGAAATGCGTGCTGAATGATGTGTAGAGACTGGAAACCCAAAATGATGGTAACCGAGAGTAGTGCTAAAGCCTTAAGTTTTGGTCACACTCTCAACTACGTGAGAAACTGACCAAAAGGAATTGTCAAACAGAATTATAGAAGACCATTGTTCTGAACTAAGCTCCTAGACTAGGCCCCAACAGACTACATCAAACCAAAATGGAGTCATTCATACTAAATATGACATAATGAAACTGAAACTTTAAGGAAGTTTCAAAACTTCCTTAGATATCAAAAATGGTCTAGTTTTTTTTTTCTTCTGAAAACAGAAGACTCCAGAACAATAAGGAAGTCCCCTCTGCTCTCTTACCAAAAAAAAATCCAGAAGTAACCAGTTTTTCCCCTATTGTTCTGTTCCTTGTTCCCACCTTATAAAATTCACTGTTCTATTTCTCAGTGGAATTTGTAACTGCATAAGTCCATTTATAATGATGACAGAGTGTTGTCAATGCCTGAAGTTTTGGTCAACCTGCTCGAAATTGAAAGTTTGACCAAAAGGGGTGATTGTTAAATTAAGTTTACCCTAAAGCTACCTCCTTACATATTTTAAGTTCAGCCTACAGGTTTCTCTGTACATAGTGACCTGTAACCTAACTGGATTTGTAAACGGACAGTAATCCACTGTTGCACCAATCACAGAATTTTGGCCAATCACAAGCAGGCAACTGTTCAAACTGTGTTCAAATAAGGCAAACACCAAACCGTGACCAATTCAACTGTTTCTACACCTCACTTTTGTTTTCTGTAAGTCACTTTCCTTTTTCTGTCCATAGATGTCGTCTGATCAGATGGTAGCCCCAGAGAGCTCTGAACCTATTCTGGTTCTGGGGCTGCTGGACTCACAAATCATTCTTTGCTCAATCAAACTGTTAGTTTTTTTTTTTTTTTCTATTTAAAAAGAAGAGCAAGGAGGCATGTCTGCGAATTTTTGTATGCATATAGAAAAACACTGGAAAAGGGTATTTGAAAATAATGGACGTTTGTATATTGTGGAAATGACAGGATTGTGTGTAATAGTTTGTTTTGTTTTTATCTTAATTAATATGAGTTTAATAGTGCTTACACATACAAAAATTTTAAGCCTATTCAAGGACATTTGCTTTTTTTAAAAAAAATTAGTGTGATAGACACTGTCATAACCTGAGTCCCATAAAAATAAAACCTGAGGCAAAATGTATATGCTAATGCTTTTTAGAGACTGCAAAAATGCAGTCTGTTCCTCCCTCTGTGCATATGTTTGCAATGTGTCTCTGTAACTCCTTTATTAAGAGTTAGAATCTATTTTCCCGCCCCTGGAGTCTGGGCTAGCCTTGTGATAGGTTTTACCCAATGTAATGTGGTAAAAGTGATCATGTGGTTGTTCTCAGCTTAGCCTTTAAGAGGATTTCTAAGCTTCCACTTGTTCTCTTGGGATACTGCTCAGCAAACAAACTTCGGCTGGCCTACTAGAAGTTGAGGCAGATGTGGAACAGCAAGAGGCCATCTGTCCTGGACTAGCCAACACTTAGTCAGCCTAGCAACTGGCTAACGATGTCTAAGTGACGTCTTTAGCAGTCACTCAGAATGTCTGAAAGAATTCCCACAGAGAGCAGGGTGGAGGAATACACACCCAAACTCTAGGAACTTTGCTCTGCTGAACATCCCTTAGCCGAGAAGCCTGCTATTTAGTTCCTCTCATTTATTAGGTCTCAGTTTAGATGCTCTTTCTTGGAGAAGTTTTGCTTCACCACCATAACTGAAGACAACCCTCCCCCTGTATGATTTTCTATCATAGCACCTCTTCACACTTATCACTAGTTGCTAATAATAAATGATCTATAATATATTTATTTTCCCACTTGACTATTTTTATTTGTTTATATTAAAAAATAGAAATAGGGTCCCTCTCTGTCACCCAGGCTAGAGCGCAGTGGCGTGATCCTAGCTCACTGCAGCCTCAAACTCCTGGGCTCAAGTATCCTTCCACTTCAGCCTCCTGAGTAGGTGGGACTACTGGCACGTGCCACTGTGCCTGGAATGAATTATTAGCTTTTATGGGTACTTGATTGCTCTCTATTCCCCTCACTGGACTACTATACTATGAGGAGTTAGGTGCAGAAACTAGCTAACGGGACTGTCACCTGCCGGGTCTCCTGGGCATTCTCTTCAGTCCTCACCCTCCACCACATCTCATGGCAATCAGTTATTAAGACTTGTCAATTCTAATTCCTTACAAGCTCTCTAATCCATCTCTTCCACTGCCACTGTTATTTTCTTAGTTCAGGTTCTTAACGTCTCCCACCTTGACCATTGCAATATTCTCTTGACTTGACCTCCTCCTGCCTGCAATTTGAACTTCAACCAGTTCATGTCCTAAGCAGCAGGAAGAGAGAATCGGGTCACATCACTCCCCTCTTTGAATTATTTTAATGATGTTCGAGTGTTGCAGTCATTTTTAAACTCTGTTTTATTTCATCAGTTATGGAAAAGGAAAAGTAGCCTTTTCTCTTTTGCTAGTTTCCGGATAAAGTGATAAACAATAGGTATTAAAAATGGCTTAAATATTTGGGAGATTATACTTATACAAAACTGGTTGGACCTGCTGTGTTTCTAAAGAGGAAGTTTTTGACAAACACTTTAATTTCTTTAATTATTACTCGTCCATTTAAATTCTAAGTTGATTATGTTTGCAGTTTATATTTCTCTAAGAATTTGTTCATTTCATCTAGGTATTCACATTTATAGACAGAGTAATTCATGATATTCTTTTTTATTTTAAATTTCTATTGCATGTATAGTCTTTCCCCTTTACTTTATGGATTTGTTTATTTGTAAATTTCATATCCTTCCCATTCAGACTCACCAGAAATTGGTCTTTCTTACTAAGATTTTCAAGGAACGACCTTTTGGTTTTACTTAATCATTACTAGTTGCCATTATTTCTGTTTTTTACGATTTCATAGATTTCTGCCATTGTCTTAACATTTCCTTTGTCTGTGGTTTATTGGATTAGCTCTCCTGCTACTTTTCCATATTCTTTATTTGACTGCTCAGCTTACCTTCCTTCCTTCTTTTTGGTTTCTTGGTATATGTTTTAAACATTTCCTTCTAGGTACTGCTTTTATGTCCCTCAGAATGTGACAGGTGGTGTTTCATTAATTCCTGAATATTTCTTAATTCAGACATGTTGTAGAGGAGAGGGAGTGAGCAACCTAACCTTTTAAATTCCTGAATATTGACAAAGGAGGAATCCCTCTTGAGAATGAAGCAGGGAGATCGTAAGACATACTGAAAGCTAAAATGCCAATTTCTTTCATAGGTTTAAATGTAAGCACCGTTTCTATCTATTTTCAATCCTCATCTTTGGAAAAGGAAAGAACGGAACTTCGGAATGAATGAACAATGACAGGTTGGCAATTCTAATTCATTTAAACTTTAACTGGACTGTTTTCTGGGATTATTTTGTGCTGGATAATCAGAGGTAAGCTTTCGTGAGACTTCTTTCACATTTGTTGTGATTAAATAAGAGAACTAAAACCTTTTTTATCAAATGATATCATTATCCATTTATCTTCATTACAGTAATTTTGTCTGGTTTCATCTTATATAATGAATGTCACATTGTTTTTCTTGCAACTAAAAAAATTCGATTATATGCTGGCCGCCAAGCCGATATGTTGCTAGCAATTTATGCTTTCCTTTTAAGTTAAATACATAGAGAAAGTTTGATTATGATATCTAGTGAAATTTAAGATGTTTTTCTAGTTTTTCATAGAAGTCTTACTTTATTATTCTTGAAAACAGAACACTGGAATACAGTGCACACACAGACACACACAAAGGCACACAAGCACATGTGTACAAACATATATTTCAAAGAAATATGTTTCCTATCATATTTCTTGATTTACATATAATTCATAATTGTAGCTATATTGAGTAATTACAAATTAAGTAATGGGAAGTAGCACATTCATTTATTGTTTTGTTTTTATAACTTAACATAAATTTTTTTTACCATATTTTCAGTAACATTTCTTACAAGATACATTCTGTAAGATAGATATTTTTATATGTATCATAACATATCTGTATTGATAAAAATGCCTCACTTTTTTCTGACAGATACAGTGGTTTTGGCTGATGGTTTTAAAATGAGACTTGCTTTACCAATTACGTTACTAAGGGGACTTTTCCATTCATGGATCTGCAGTTCTGAGATTTTGACCCCCCCAAAAAATGTATTAAAAGCATATAATGTCTTAAGACATTTTATCAAAACATTTTATGTGCAAAGGTGTATAGAAATTAGCAATATTTTGATTTCCCAAAACATTTCAGAGTAGATCTCTAGTTGAAAGAGTAATAAACTTAGATAATAGTATTTGATTATTTCTAGTAAGTCTCTTTACCATTCCTCCCAGAAATCGAGATTTTGAACGATTCTGGTGATTAGGATACAAATCCTTTTGCAAGTTTGGGGGTTTCAATCATGAGCTTTCAGCAAAATTGAAGGAGGCTTAATCAAGCTCATAACTGATAGAACATTAAGGGATTTTTACAATGGATGACAATGTGATTTTGACATATATTTGAAAAGTTCAAATTATTGAGTGCCATTGCCATAATAAAACCCCTTCCCATTGAACAAGATTTCACAGTAACTATAATAAAAAGAATGCCAATAGAATCCATAATTAGGCACATGTCCTTGTAGCAATAAAGTAATATTTATGACCTTTATAAATATCCACAAATATATAAATTAGGAAAAAAACTCATTTATTTCATTAAGAGATATATTTACAATAAAATTTTGCTTTTATGTTTAATACTTATCAAAATTTGTAATATCTTTATAATGCTTTTATCAATCATGAATTATTAATAACTGCAATATTATTTCAATACATTTTTAAACATTTTAACCTTTATGATCATCAGTAAGACTTTTTTTCAATTTATTATACATATTTTCAGTGCTTAGAAGAGTGTAGAGTGATTAATAACAACTTTCAAATATAAAACAAATTACTTTAGGATAAAACTCTGTAAGAGAACCATAATAAAAATCTGATTTCAGGCCATAAAAGAAATGATATAAATTTTCTGAAAATTATTGGAGAATTTGTTATTTGTAATAGCTGATGTTAGATTTCCAAATGCCATTTGTATTTGGATTCCACTGGATATATTTAAAATATGAGATAATAGTGTTATTACATCACTGGACTCAGTTTAAAATTTGTAAGCGGATCTGTACTTTTTCAGAATTATTAATAGTTTGGGGACATGGCAGCAAAACATCTAAAGACCACACTATCTTGGGATGGTTCTTACAGAGAAACAGGCTCATGTGTGGGCAGCATCTCAGCCTCAAGTGTTAAGAATGCTTTGAAACTGGGAAGGACCATGCTAGAAGTCCAGGCAAATATCTCAGGAAAAATAAAATAAAATAAATAACAACTTTGGCATACTGGATGCCAGGATAGCTAAGCTCTCATTTCAGTTTTCATGACTCTTCCAGCGAAACTCCAAGTTCCTGCAATCCATGGCTCCTACTATTAAGGAAAACTATGCAAAACTTTGCCTTTTATGTCATGCTAGAATATTCTTCAACAAACCTGTCTGTGGATCATCTGATGTTCTAGGGCAATATGGTCCAATAGAACACTCTGTGATGATGGACATGTTCTGTATCCATGTTCCATATGGTAGCCACCAGCCATCTGTGTGTATTGAGCACTTGAAATATGGCTAGAGCAACTGAGAAACTAGATCTTTAACTTACATAAGTTAAATTTAATTTAAAATTTAAATAGCCATGTTCAACTTGGCTACCATATTGGACAGAACAGCTCTAGCATAATATACGATGTGCCATTACTTGAGTCACTATTTTCTACTGATTGAGCCCAGACTCTATAAAGTTAAATGTTAACTTTTCAAAGACTGGTAAGTTGCAAACGATTTCTGTCTTATACTTCAGATCAATACAACTATTCAATTGCCCTATAGTACATTAACCAGTTTTTTTGTTTTTTTTTTTTTCCGAATTATTACAGAGGTACAAATGTTTTTGGTTACAAGGATCACTTGTGTAATGCTTGAGTCAGGGTTATAAGTGTGCCCAGCACCCAGATAATGTCCATTGTACCCATTAGGTAGGTTACCACCTATCTCCTCCTCCCCTCTTCCCACTGATAAATTTCCATTGAATTGTACTTCCCTCTATGCACATGTGTACTCATTGGTTAGTTCCAATTTAATAGTGAGTACATGTGGTGTGTTTTTCTCCATTCTTTACATACTTTACTTAACATAATGGTCTCCGGTTCCATCCATATTATTGCAAAAGACATTAAGTCACCTTTCGTCATGGCTGAGTAGTATTCTATGGCATACATATACCACATTTTGTTAATCAACTCATGAATTGATGGGCATTTGGGTTGATTCCACATTTTTGCAATTGTGAATTGTGCTGAAATAAACATTTGAGTGAAGGTGTCTTTTTGATAAAATGACTTCTTTTGCTTTGGGTAAATACCCAGTAGTGGAATTGCTGGATCAAATGGTAGGTCTACTTTTAGTTCTTTCATTAAAAAGCTTCTGCACATCCGAGGAAACAATCAACAGAGCAAATGGACAGCATACAAAATGAGAGAAAATATTCTCAAGAGATATATCCAATAAAGGTCTAATAACCAGAATCTACAAAGAACTCAAGCAAATCAGCAAGAAAACATCAAACAACGCCATTAAAAAGTGGTCAAAAGACTTGAACATAAGCTTTTCAAAAGAAGATAAACAAATGCCCAATAAACATACAAAAAAATGTTCAATGTCTCTAATCATCAGGGGAATGCAAATTGAAACCACAATAAGATATCACCTTACCCCAGTTAGAATGGCTTTTATTAAAAAGTCCAAGAACAATAGATGCTGACATGGATGCAGAGAGAAAGGAATGCTTATATGCTGTTGGTGGGACTGCAAATTATTAACCAGTTTTGTATTTAATTAACAATCTTATTTCACATTCTTTCTTTGACTGACAATATGTGTTTCAGTCTTAACTCTCCTTTGAAGCAGCTTTACCATCCTATTGTTTCTGCCATTAATGAGTTTCTGCTATTAATTGATACATGTTCCCTATATATTTATGTGGAAAATAGTGCTTCTGAAGTTTTTGAAAATTACACTCTGATGTTGTTTCTCATCTGACTTCACTTACTGTTAATATTTACTGAGTTCAGCTAGTCCTCACATTTTGCTCTTGGATGTGATCCTGAAGCACCCTCTAATCACTTCACTTTGTTTGGGACCCAATTCCTATTTGTACTTTCTAGAGGAAAGAACATGGATGTTAGAGTTAGAGAGAATGGATTAAAATCCCAGCTCTGCTGCTTTTATTACTGTATAACCTAAAAAAAATTATGATGGTAAAAATAATAGGAACTACCTAATAGTGTTGCTATGAGGAACAAAGGATAATAATTTGCACAGTGTACTGCCTAGTAATTGTAAATGTTTGATGAAAACCAGTTGTTTCGCTGGTTTGAAGTTTCTAGCCCCATCTCCTTTCTCTGCCTTTATTGGTCTTATGCTTTGCAGAGCTCCCCTACTCTGGAAGCTTTCTTCTACCCCCATCTTTTGCTGAATGGCATTCACTGAAGCCATCTGAGTCACGTGCCCCCAAAATTCGTATGTTGAAGTCCTAACTCCCCATACCTCAGAATGTGACTATATTTAGAAATAGGGTCTTTAAAGAGGTAATTAAATTAAAATGAGAGCATTAGTATGGACTCTAATCCAATATGATCGGTGTACTTACAAGAGGAGAAAATTTGTACACAGGTATGTACAGAGGGAAGACTATGTAAAGACTTACGGAGAAAATGACCAACCACAAGCCAAAGGGAGAGGCCTCAGAAGAAACCAACCCTGCCGACACCTTGATCTCAGCCTCCAGAACTGTGAGAACATAAATTTCTATTGTTGAAGCCACCTAGTCTGTGGCTTTATCATAGCAGCTTTACTTAACACCTATGACCTGGTGGAAAAGAGCTAAGTGTCTTGAGGCCCAAGCTCAAAACTGGCACATCATTTTCCCTCATCCCATTGCCCAAAGCCAATGCCACGGACAGCCAGAGTCATTGGGAAATTTCTTGGTAGGAGGAGCAGCAATGTCCACCTTGGAAAGAGAGTGGGCTCAAGACGGGCAGACAATTAGGACCATTTTTGTAATATACTAAATCATAAGCTGAGTATATATTGTATGTTAATGTTTTTGGAACTATTGCACTTTATTTATTTATTTATTTTTGCATCAGTGCCTTCTTAGTATATCTTTATATATCCTCAGAACAAAATGTGCTTTGAAAGATGCAAAACGTGGAAAATTAGCAATTACACAGATTGAATTCTAATTCTCTTCAGTGTCCACCTAATGCAAACAGTTATTTTAAGCACGTCAGTGTTGCCAACAGATAAAGATTGTGTGTGTTTTCATAGAGGAAATGGGGCTTTGATTCTTTGGTGGGGAGAGAAAGTTTAGAATTTGGATGAGAGTAAGGGCAGAATGAACCCTTCCTCAATGAATATCCTTTGAAAAAGCTCACAGTGGAAACTAGGGAGGAAATTAACAAACCTTTTAAATATCTGAAGATGAGGTCTATGAGACTAAGCCTAAAGGGGCATACAGGAAATCAGAGAAGGACCTGGCAAGGTCAGGTGCCGACCTTCTTCACTGGAGCAGAGAGTTGTATTTGCCATCGGCAAAGCTCCCCAGCAGGGGTCGACAAACTGTGTCTGGTCAGGGCCAGAGAGCAGTTATTGTCAGCAGGCCATCCGGTCTCTGTCACAACTACCCACCTCTGCCCTTAAAGTATGAAAGCAGCCAAAGACAACACTTAAGCAAATAGGGATAGCTTTTCATTCCAAGAAAACTTTATTTATAAAAAACAGGTGGTGGGCCAGATTTGGGCCATGGATCATCGTTTGCCAATTACTACTCTATAAGAAAATTTTTTTACAGTTATTGGAAAATAAGTAATTGAGCATGCAAGAGACTCCTGGTATTGAAGTCTCAAGTGAGTACAGTGAATGAGGATAATGACTCAGCAGAGGAAAATAAGAGTCCTCTAGAAAATACAGAAATTAAGCTAAGAAGGGCTTGAAAGTTGGTTTACTTGTATTGGGAGAGGCTATTAGATTCTGTGTGAGTTAAGGGACAACAGATACAGAAACAAATAAAACACCACCATGTGCTTCAGGTGTGGAAAATGTGATTCTTCCAGGTAGGCCTTAAAACAATGGATTCCAGGATGTCACAGGCTACACACCCTGTAGACTGCAGGCCAGGCCTGATTTTCTGGAAGGGCCTTGTAAGTCAATAACTATCACGTTATATTGAGAAATTATTCACTGTCCATTTTCTTTAGGAGAATGTTCCTTCCTATGGAGAGATGAAGATAACAAATGACAACACAGCAGCTTTATCAAACTTTAAGAATACCTTAAAGTAAAGAAACATTGTCAAGTATGAACAGAAAATTCAAGCAGCAAAGACTTTTGGGGGCATGAAGATCAAGATAAAAATATAACAGTTCTCTGAAGGACAGACTGCATTAAGTTTACAACCAGAATCTTTTAAAAAATGAATAAAATAATAAATGAAATGCTGATAGGAAGTATACTTGTTTTGGGAAAGCTAGGAAGTATAGAACATAAAACACAAAAGAAAACACATAAATAAAACAATCAAACAATCAGAACAAGGTACTGGAAGCCAAGAGGTCTATGGAAATATTACAAATATTTTCAAGGAAATGTATGAAATTTTCGAAGTGAACGAAAAGCCTTCGCGAAGCTAATTCAGCAAAGAGAAGATGAAGTCTGGCCTCTAGAGTGTTAAAGCAAAAAAAATCAGGACTTAAGGATAGCATGGAGCAGCTCCATACAGGAAGCAGAAAACTGAAGTGATGGCAACACTTAGCTGAGAGAACGAATCAAGTTACAGTTTATTATAAAATTCAGAAAGACCTAGAGGAAACTTGTGTTTACCGAAAAAAAAAAGTATTTGACATTTTGAATAATTGCCTTGGGCAGCTGAAATAACTGGCAAATCACCAGAGTGAGAAGATAAAATAAATCAGAGGTGACACACGATATATATCTCCTGGATATAATCTTCGTTAACAATAGCTAGAAAAGATTGCGGCCATTTCCCATCTAAACTGAGTGATGAGGTGTCAACCAAGCATGTGCTCGAAGAACAAATAAAGCACGTGAGTTTTGCTCACTGCATTCAGCAAAGGTCTCCTGGAAAATGTGTGTGAAACTTTGCAGCACAGTGCAGGGATGCTGGAAGGACGTAAAGGCATGGCTCTGCAAAAGCAGCTGACTCAGGAAGAGAATGCATGGGAAAAGAGAGAGCAAAAGCAATAGCTGCAGAGGAGATAAAAACTTAGAGGCAGAGAATTCAAAAAATGGTGGAAGGATTACAAAAAAATTAGAAATATCCATATGTAATTCATGGTAAGAAAGCCAATCACTGCTTAAGATCAAAAACTAATAGCACTGTATGAAAAGAAAAATGTTCTAAAAACTAGGACTCTAAAACTCAATCCAGGAATACTTGATTCTGAAACATCCTAAAAGAAATTTTCCAAATCCATGGGCAAACTACATCATGCATCAGAATCACCCAGACGACTTGTTAAAACAAGGATGGTTGGGCCTCATTCCTGAGTTTCTGATTCAGTAGATCTAGAGTGAAGTCTGAAATTTTGTATTTTAAGAATTTTTAAGACCAGCTGATACTGCTGTTATAAGTAAGGATCATACTTGGAGAACTACTGCTCGAAAGCAATCCTGGTTGTATATTACAGTTGCCTGGGCCCCTTGTAGACCTATTCAATCAGAATCTCTTTGGGTGGGGCTCAGGCATTGGTATTTTTTGAAGCATCTTATGTGACACAGCTGGGGTGGAGAATCACTGCAGTCAGCCAAGATGGTCTTTCAACCAGTTCACTAAAATTGACAACACATTACTTGTCCCTACTGATGACATATTAACCTTTGATGTCTTTCTTTTCTCTTAACAGAAGAAATTTATCCAGAAATTAACAAGTCCAATGCATGGGCCTCTACCTAATCTTAGAGAATTATATGATTTGTCAATGGAATAGTAGCTGTCTCTGATTTGGGGTGTAGTGAAGCTTCAGGATTTTTGCATCTATGTTCATCAGAGATATTGGTCTGTAGTTTTCTTTTTTTGTTGTGTTCTTGTCTGGTTTTGGTATTAGGATGATCCTGGCTTTGTAGAATGAGTTAGAGAGAATACTTCATCTTCAATTTTTGGAAACAGTTTTAGTAAGATTGACACCATTTCTTCTTTGTACATTTGGTAGAATTTGGCTGTGAATCCATCTGGTCATGGGCTTTTTTTTTTCCCCTTGGGAGATTTTTTGTTACTGATTCAATCTCACTACTCATTATTGATCTGTTCAGGATTTCTATTTCTTTCTGGTTCAATCTTGGAAGGTTGTTTGTTGCCAGAAATGTATCCATTTGCTCTAGATTTTCTAGTATGGGCACTTATATCTCAGTTCTGACTGTAGGATCCTCTCCCCGCATCTAGCCTCAGTTTTCCATGCCTTCGTTTGAGTTTTGAACTTTAAAAACTGCCCCTACTGCTAGCTCCCAGGGTCCCGCCCACTTGCCAAGAGCTAGGATAGAGAATGGCGTTCCACGTGAGTGTTGATCTATATTGAAGTAAAACTCAATGGAAATCAAGCATGTGGGAGTGGGGTGGAGGGGTTGGGCAAATTCACACCTAGCAGGTGCAAGGCACACCGTCTGGGAGATGGGCACACTGTGACATGGGCTCGGGCTGTGCAGGGGCAGTGTGTGTAGCTGGGGCATTTGTGTCCCTGAGGTATTCTGAGGTAAAATAAAAAATGAATACAAATTTAACCATATACAGTAATTAAATTTAAATGGATTAAACAATCCAATGAAGAGGTAGAAATTGTCAGAATGGTTTTAAAAAACAAAAAACCAAGACCCGCCGCCCCACCAAAAAAAAAAAAAAAAAAGCATGACATTCCAGGGTAGGCTCCCAGGTCTGTGACAATGTGTGGGACGTTTTCTGACGCAATTCCTTTCGCGGTCTCCCCACTGCTCCCCTATTCATACTCAGGGATTGGGAGGCTGAGGTGGTGTGCTCTCCCTCGGCCTGGGTTGCAGGATTCCCCGCTGGAGAAGTGGACCTCAGGGAGACACTCGCTTACCCTTTCCTGTACGGGGAATTCTCACGCAGTGTTTAGCCCATCCTGGCCGCACAGGCGAACTGTCCTCCTTCTCCCTCCCGGACTCTCTAGCCTCCTTTCACACGTCTGTTGGACTCCCGAATTTCTTCCTAAATAACCGTGCACGGTGTGATTGCACACTATTGTAATTGTTCTAGGAGGATGAGGCACCCTGAAAAAACCTCTACTCAGCCATCTTAGAAAAAAGCAAGCATAAATGCCTTTTAAATAAGAACAGTTTAATTGACCAGAAAAAGAACTACGAATTGGAAGAGAAATTTGGAATATAGAGTGTGGATGGATTTAAGTTACAACCTGACACTGAAGACTACATAAAGTAAGTTACGATGTTCTAGATCAGTATTTGATAGATCACTATTCTGAGAATAACTTGCAGATTTTTCTTGCGCGTTTAGTACACATTTCAATGAGTCCTTCTTCGTTAAAACAAAATGAACTGTTACTTCCTAATTTGATGAATATTAAAATCGTTTCCATTTGTTTTTTTACAATATTTTTTGATTTTCTTTTAAAATTGTGTTCTTATTAATTTTTTCAGTGACATAAGTTAAAAAAAACTTTTTCATAGGTGTTCTGCATAAAATAATTGCTCAAAATGAGAAAATCTGGTGTGTATGATCTATAGCAGTGCTTCTCAAACTTGAGTGGGTGTCAGAACTTAGTAAAAACACAAAGGCCCGGTCCCTGTCCTACTTCAAGAAACCTGGTTGTTTGTGTTCTTTATTATTTATTAGTTCTCCAGATGATTCTGGCTTTAATAACTGCTCTGAGCGTGTTCCAGCAGGAGGCCCCGTTGAAAGAAAAAGTATGGCTTACTTATGGTGTAATTGTCAGCAATGGCCAATAGGTGGCTCACTTGATCACTGCACTAGTGAGACAGGCGTCATTTGCATAACAAGGCGTTTCAGAGAAATAAATACCAAATGGAAATAAAGGCTACGATTGTATTTGTAGAATAATTTAAATACCCTTTCTTCTTTAATGTCTTTGAACTTGTGACTCCTAACAAGTCTTCTAGACAAACATGTAGAAATTTCCATTTTGAATCTGAAAATAATTTGTTAGACTTTTTTTTTTTTTTCCAAGTAACAAGACAAATCTGGCTGTGTTCCTCCTTAAGCAAAATTCAGTTGGGTCAAGATAAAATGATCAAGAAGATGCTCCATACATTATATTGTACTTGGCTTCACGGAAAGGTCAGAAAGTGATTCATTCTGCTCTGGTTTGGGCTCACTAGGGAAATTAGCCTTGAAGGTTCACACTGGAAACCTCTTTAAGGATTAAAAGGGTGCCACCTAGGCCTGGCCTTAATTACCACTGATCAATTGCAGTGATTCTGGCCGCAAAGTTGGCTTGTTCTGAGTTTACTGAAAAAGAGCATGCTGTTTGGAAGTAGGCAGGGTATTCTTTCTGGGCAACAGTGGCAGGGATTACTACTTCACTGCAGTGACCCCCGCCAAGGGCAGTGATTTTCCCAGATCTGTGCTTACAGGTATAGTTCAAGTGTCCGATTCAGCTTGGAATTGTTTAAGGAGTTGTTCCACATGTTCATAGTTTCCAAATAAAGGACTCCAAGTAAGGCCGGAATATACTTTATTTCGTCACTGATCATTGCTAAATATTCACTGAATGCCCACTCTGTGCCCGACAGTGACAAAGAGCTGAGAATTAAGATGCAAAAGACACTATTTATGTTCGAGGCTGCAATGAGCTATGACGGCACCACTACTGCACTCCAGCCTGGACGACAGAGCAAGACCTCATCTCTAAAAAAAGAAAAAAATGTGTGTATGAGTGTTTGTGTATCTCTCTATATATATATGTAGTTTAGGGGCTTGGAGCAGGCAAGTGATCAACTTGCTACAGTTGTGTGACCCTCACTGCACATGTAAATGATCATCAGGTCATCGATGCCTGCCTATTTCACTGCTGCACCCTCATGCCCAGCACAATGTCTTGTCCATGGCATCTCCTTAATAAATACTTTCTCAATGATGTAATTAATATGTTTATAAAGTTACTTCAGATCTCTAAGAGACCACAAAGTACAGCTGCATAACTCAAATGAGGAAGAGAGGTCTTTGCTTCCTTTGGATTAATTTCCTTCGATTGGGTCTCTTTACAGAGTGATTTGTGCATTTAGGATTGTATAGTGAAACTGGCATTACTCTGCCCATATTCCTACAACCGTCACTTCTATGCTACGAGCAATTTACTGAAGACTCACCACCTAAAGGCTTTTTCTTGGCTTTGGAACATGCCCAATTACTGCCTTAAGTCCTTCCAGGGGAAGTCCTCGAGCAGTGACTTCCAGGAGTTGGTAGATAAATACCCCAGCTTTCTGACTTCACAGTTGAGATAACTCTGAAGTTGTTCTTGGTTGTCTGTGAGAGTGCCTCAGCAGGAGGGACGTTCTCTCCTTGCTCACTGTAGTGGCTGGTTTGACAACCTACCCTTACTACATTCTTCCTGGTCTCTGTCTCACTTCCCTCTTCTCTACTAGTGACTCCTGGACATCAACTCCCAAATAAAAAAAACTTACACTCAAGTCCTTGTCTTAGGGTCAGTTTCTGGGGGAATCCAACTTGAGGATAAACATTAGCCATCCATGGGCAAGTGGATGAGAGGTTGGGAGAAGGTGTTGGTGACATGTTTACAAATACAGAAGCCTGAGGGAATGTGAGACTGTAAATAGTTTGCAAATGATGGAACGTAGGGCACAAGAGTTGGATGTGATGGTGATGGATCCTATATGCCAATCTAAAGATACTAAAAGAATTTTATTTTGAAGAAAGTGGGAATCTATTGAAATATTTTTCAAAGGAGGGTAAGGAAACATGTTATGCCCTCGCTGTGAGGTATAGGCAGGTATAGGTGAGGTTTTAAAAATGGATGGGCAAGGGGGTACTCGTTTTAGGATCTGATACAAATTACAAACTTCTCCACCCCAAAAATGCACTTAGACACAGGCACACATGACCTTGCAAAGGAATTTCCGTGTATTCACAGACCCATTTTGAAACACAGTCCTGGATCTCCTCAAAGTTTATAGAAGAGTGGTTAAGAACTCCACGCATTGAGTAATAAGACAAGGAGCTGAGGAATCGAAGTCCTGAGTGCAATAATCTCCAAAGTATAGACAGGAATAAAAAAAGGTGGAATAAAACATTGTCATAAGGACAGGAAAAAAACTCAACGCAGAATCTTGCAGAGAAAACCAAAAGATGCTCTTGGTTGTGATACTTTTGATTAGTAGGAGATTTTGGAGGTGAAGTGAGGTCAGGAGATGAACAGAAGACAATCGCTCTGTTGTTCTCCCATTTTCTCAGGTACTCACTGAAAAAGGAAAAAATGGTAATTGCCAACCAGAAAATATTCCTGGCAGTGGACACAAACCAAAATTTCCCAAGTGAAATTTAATTAAACGTATGACTTGGCTCCTATAATGTTACTTGTTGTTATTTAGGTTATCAGTCAACATCTAAAAGAAGAACATTTCAGATATGATTTTGAATTTCTAGATTTTCTTGAGAGGAAAAAAAAAATGAAAACATCAAGGCCAGCATTCCCAACCAGTTTCCATTATCTGGTAGAACTGAAAGGCTATTGTCCCCATAGGACATTGTATGTTTTCTCCTTTTAGCCACAACCTCTTTTTCTTATTTATATTACCTGCCTGGCCCCTATAAACTTTTAATCTTTTCATTCTTACAGTAGATATTCATATCCCACCAGCCACCCTCAATATTTATTAATTCACTCAGTTATCGTTGGCCTATCTGCTAATGAATATCTGCTCTATGCAAGGAACCAAGGTAGATGCCAGAAATAAAGACAAATATGAAGGTTCTTGCCCCAAGCTATTTATAGAATAGCCAATAGAAGCAAAAAAAAAATGTAGACTTCAAAAAATCCTGGTTGTCATTTGTATAACAAAGGAGATGGGGCTCAGGGCACTATCATTGAATTATTGTGCTTTGATCACAAAATTCAAACGTCTATTCTCTGATAAGTCATTACTCATTCACAGATTGGGGCCATTATCAAAAGAATAATACAACTGCTCATGTCTTTCAGGAGTCAGACAATGAAAGGCTTGAGAAGAAGCTCTTCTTCTAAAGAGAAGAAGATGAGAATTATGCAAGAATACTACATAAAAAAGCAATCAAGAAATTCTCATGGATGAAAGAGACAAAGGGGGATGTGGTGGATGCTTTTGGATCCTCAGCATCAGGCTGGTGCACCTGCTCCGTGGGAGTGGGAGCTGCCTTCTACAGTAGGTTATAATCCTCCCTTCAAGCTGGGGGGACATCCAGCAGCCAGTGGCTGGTAGACACTGGGGTACAACAGACCAGGTGAGAATGGTACAGCTCACACTCCAGAACTCCCTGTGGGACCAGGCTGAGGCCATTCCCGCTGAGTCCATGCCTTTGCTTGGGTTTTGTTAACAGTGGAAGGGAAGCTTAACATAACTAGTTCCATCTTGCTTCTGACCCCTTGGGGTAATTAATATCCTTTAGGCTGAAAGCTTCTGCTTAGCTCTTCTGGTAGGTTAGTAAAAAGGTGACAACCATGCCTTTTCCAAAACTAACTCCGAGAGAGATAAGAAAAGTATACACACAAGTAACAGTGCTGTGTTAAAGATTTCTACAAGGAATCTTGAGCTTTGTCCTCCAAAGTTAACTGACCAGGAGCAAAGAAGTTTTACAACCTCCTCAGACCCTCACTGACACCCCAATGTCTGTGGTCCTTGGTTACATTTTATAACCCAACCCACTCCTTCCTCTTCCCTTAAGATGAAAAGGAGCCTAGAGTTCACACTAACTTAAGATGGTTTTGTGGGATATTAGCCCTCTATTTTCTCAGTTTGCTGGTTCTCTGAATAAAAGTAGCTTTTTTTGCCTAACACCCTGCCTCTCGACTTATTGGCCATCCTGTGGAGAGTGGTATGAACTTGGACTCGGTTATAGTTAACTCTGGACTTCTTATTTCCTGAAAATGTTTGACCTACAGATCATCCAGATTCTCATTAATTCAGTAGATGAGGAAAATGAAGTCAAAATGGAAAAGGCTGTAAGATTGTGTTTACAAACATTGAGGGAAGTCTTCCTGTCCTTGTGCAAAATGTTAGCAGCTGTCTCATTATCTTTCCTTCTACTGCTTTCAAATCTCCCACTTTTCTTTCCACCTGCACTTACTTTTCAGACCACATGGCGCTGGGATCAAGTTTGCATTTTAAAAGTATGAGGAATAATTAGGGTTGAATATTTAGGTATTGCCACCTTTTGACCAAATAAATATCAGGATTCTCTTGTCTGTTCCAATTCCTATCTTAGAGGTACTTGCACATCTAGGATATGTGCCTAAGCTCCTTCCTACATGAATTACTCAGTTATTCCCATTTTCTTCTCAAGCTTGGTTTAAAAAGGTACAATTCTATTTGAGCAAGGAAGCCATTGGGCTCCTAATGGAATGACATGACAGCAGAGCAGAAGAGCCAGAAAAGAAAAAGAAAACCAGTTATCGTGCAATTGAGACTGTTGGACATCAGGCGCTCAGACAAGTAAACGAGTTTCTCAAGTTGTTAAGTATCATATAGAATTTTTCAGAAATGTTTCTATCTTCTGTCCCCAGGATTTGTGTCCATTCCCAAAGTAAAAACATATGTTGACAGCCCCAGCTGCGAAACAAAAGTTCCATGCTTTGCCCTCTTACTTGTTTCAGGCAACTACCCCATTCCTAGCAACACTATCCTCCTTGTTCTCTGTAATTTGCTCCATAAAACATATCAAGCTTGGCCTATTATTTGTTTGTCTATTGTTTGTTGTCTTCTCCCTCTTGATCCTGCCCCCCTCCCAAGAATATAAATGTCATAAATCAGGGACATTGTCTGTTTTACTCACTCTTCTGTCCCCAGGGTGAGATGAAGTAACACATGTAAGAAGCCACGTTTGCTCGTTTCTGTTTGCCAACATAGTTTCACAAAGGGCCCGACTCTGTGATGACATGCAGCTCTCTGAAAAGATGCTTTGAAGACTAAACAGGATAGAGCAAGCCACTCCCCACATCTCTTGCATGAATCACTCTATTTCTTAAAAGATAAATACCCACCCCCCACTCCAGTCCTTGCCTTTTCCTACACACAAGTGTTAGGGTGAAAAACTTAGTAGGTGCTCATGGATGGCACAGGCAGAGAAAAATTTTTCATAGAGATTAGGATATAAAAGTATAAAGTTTATTTTGTCTTTTTAGAAGGGGGAAAGAGAGAGAGAGAGAGAGAGAGAGAGGAAAGAGGGAGAAAAGAGAGTAGGGAGACAGCGTGGCATCCCAAAGAAAGAGAAGGAAGGTGCCAGCCCTGAGGCCAAGTGGCTTGCCGATTTTATGGGGACAAAGGAGGAAGAAAAAAAAATAGTGATTGCTGTCAGTTGATAACAGAAGTGGCAGCAGGATGTCAAAGTCCAAGAGTTGGCTTCCCAGCCTTTCCTAGGAGATGGGATTATCCAATTATCGATTATCGATTATCCCAGGAGATGTGACTCTGCCCTGGATATATGGCTGAGGCCTGAAGCTCGCATCCTGCTGTTCACTCAGGAACTCTGTAAAGAGCAGATTCTCAAAAGCAATATTAAAACAGAAAGATTTACGTCTCTTTTCCGTCTGTTCAGCTCTTTTCAGAAGTCATGCAAAACAGAACTCCCACGGGGTGACTGATAGCAAGAGGACTCATAGGCTTGATCTTTAACTGTTACTGGGAAAATCGTGGGATTAGATATTTTCCTGTTATTTTTTGCAAGGCCACCCTTTCATTTTCGCAAGGCTGCTCTTTCGTTGAGACAACGTCTGATGGGGTTAGTGATTATGCTTCTGTAATATATGACAAGATGTACTCTTACGCAGGAACCTTAATGTGATCTGCTGTAATGTAACTTTTCAGCAAGTTTGATGTGATTTTACACGTACCAAAACTTCACCACCTGTATAGAAGCAGTGGGATGAAATATTATGCCAGAGCAGTCTGATAAAACCTCTCTAAAGGTCTGCTCCCAGGCTATAGGCCTCAGTCTGCAGTCCTCAGTAAGACTTCTGGATGAAACTAACTTTAATTCTTTAAAACCCTGATTTTTTTTTCCCTTAGTCAACACCTAGTGGAACCAACCAACAACAGTCTAGTGGAACCAACCACTAGACTGGCTCCTAGCATGTAGTAGGTGCTTAATAAGTATTTGCCCAATGAATGCACAAATGATAATGGCAACCTCAGCTGGCTGGGTTGCCAATGAGAAAAATGTGGAGGGCAGGAACAACCAATAAATAAAAGAAAGATTTTGAAAAGTATCTGCAACAGTCAAGAAATATCTTTACCACATTTTCTAATTGTATGTATGCCAGTGGATTCCTGCCTTATGCCTACTAAAGTAGCCCATGTCAGAAAATCCTGGGGGAGGATTATTTTAGTACAGAAAATATATGGGGTTTCTTTTTCTTCTCGGTAGGGAGTTCATTCTTGTGGCCAAACTAAGCAGAGCGTGTAATGTGCATGTCATTCCAGGCACGGAGGGCTGGAAGACAATACTAAACTACCTATGGCTGAATCTTGGCAACGTCTCCTGTCAGCTGCCAGACACACTCGGTTAGGCGATGTCAGGTGTGGGGACCAGATGTCAGGCCCAGTGTTTCCAGTACTGAAGAATGGTTACCGGTACTGAGTCAACGGAGCAAATGAGCAGACCAAGCAGATGCAAGGAAGCAAAGTGCCAACCTTTATTTATGCATAGCACATTCCAGAAAAGGAATGGGTCAAGCCCTGCAAGTGGAGAAGACTCTGAGTTTAACAAGATTTCTCCCTTTTATGTTGATTCCCTAATTTTATGCTAAGTGGGGGGTGGAAGATTCATGGTTTTTCTTGGAAAAAGGTGGAGAATTCCCAGAATAATGAATCCTCCCTTTTCTATCCTTTTATGGCAATTTCCGGAGGTTGCCATGGCATTTGTAAACTGTCATGGCATGGGTGGGTGTGATTTTTTACTATGTTAATGAGGGTAGGTCATTTGAAGATACTGTCACCTTACTTGTATGCATGCTCTAAGGACCCTCTTTTGTGGCCTTGGTCATATCTCCACTTTGTGGCCTTGTTACCTCTTTCTGGTTGGTCAGTTTTTGGAGACCCCTCTTTCATAGACCAAATATCTGATCAGTCTTTGGGGATCCCTTGACACATCATCTGTTCCTTCTTGGAAGCCCCTCTTCTGGTCAATTTGTTCCTCCTAGTAGACAAAGCATCTCCTAATATCATCTATTTCTAAATGGAAACCCCTAGGCAGAGCATCTGTTCCCCCTCCTCCTTATCCCTACCTAACAGTAAGTTCAGGCTGAGAGTGAGAGAAAATCCAAAACAGCTAAAATGGGACTTGCATATTTCTTTCTTTCCCATGTAACAGAAATCTGGAGATAGTGGTCCTGGTGGCTAGTGTATGGCCTTCATGCCCAAGGCCACCCTGTGGTCCAAGAAGGCTGCCAGAGGCCAAACCCATCAGGTTGTTGCCAGCGCAGCGGGAGGCCCTTGGGCTCTCTATGCGATATAAATTGACAAGAGACCAACGGGAGTCACAGGCCAGCCTTTAATGGAGCTTCTGTTCAAGCCACAGGGGGACAAAGGACAGAGTCCTCCCACTGGCTCCCCAAGGGGAGCTCAGGGAGAGCTTTAAAGAGGTGTAGATGGGAAAAGGGTGACCTGTAAGCATGTAGAGGTGAATTCCTTTCAGGTACATGGTTCTTCATGCATCATGTGCCTCATTAGCATGTTAAATCTCTACCCTGGGAGTAATTTTTAGCATTATAATGGGGAGATAAGTCAGTGAAAGTCAGTGCTGGGGGCCATCTTGGCACAGCAAGGGCTTGTCCAGTTCCAGCCATGGGAGTTTCTCCTTCGGGGAAACATCCTGTTTTTTCATTCCTGTAAGATACTGCTTAGGAGAGAAGCTGTTGGTCTCAGCCCTCAGCAAACAGCTGAGCTGGTTATGTTGAATTCTGTGGTCAGGGGCAGGGGGCCCGAGTTTAGCCCTTATTCTGTCTCAAAGTGATCATTGACGGTCTGAAGAAAGAAAGGCAGAGGGGGGACAAGTTCCTATAAAATACTTCTCTGCTGTACCCTCAGGTTTCTTTTTGCACCCTCAAGTTCCATACCATGCTTCTGTTTACATCTCATTGGCTACACTCTAGTCTCCTGGTCACACCTAGTTTCTGGAGAGGCTTTTAGCCAACTGCATTGGTGTCCTGAATGGAACTGTGGTTTTATTACAGGAGAAAAATGGAGAATGAATATGGGGTAGCAAATTGTAGTCTTTGCCATGTCTCTGGAGAGTTATTTATTCTCTTTAAGCCTCAGTTTTCTCATCTGTAAAATGGGGATAATAGAGTTATTGAGAGTATTGCATGAAATAATGTATATAAAGTCTTTGTACTGTGTCTGACAGATGGTAAATGTTTGATTGATGTTAATTGAGGTAGTTGCTATTGTTACTGTTACTGTCTCTGACCTTCCAAGAGTTGAATATTTTCTACGAAAGACAAATAAAACACAGGAAATATGCAAATGATAGTGAAATTCAGTAGAGAAATCTCCAAATAAGTAGAGCAAATGGGTATTACAGACATGAGCAGTGATCATGGGGTTGGGGAGGATTGTAGTCGTTACAGTTACATTTCAAGTCACCTAGCAGCCACTTTGGGGTGGGGTAGGGAGGAAAGGGTTGTTTTGCTACACAGTTTTCTCTGATTTTTCCTCCTGTCTTGAAGGAAGAAGAGAGAGACTGAAGTAGCTCCACCCTACAGGGAATTTCTTTATGGAAGGTAATCACAGAATAATTTCTATAATTAAGGATCCATAATAAACAGCTGTGAGATACTCTTACTCTAATAAACAGATCTATCTAGACCTAGATGAGTATTACTCAAACCGTGATTTGTGGATCAGCAGTATGAGCATCACCTGTAAAGTTGTTAAAAATGCAGATTCTCGAGTCCAACCCAGACCTGCTGAGTCAGAATCTGCATTTTACCAGGATCCCCTGGTAATTCATATGATCTCAGTTTGAGAAACGCTGATATACAACACACTCCTTCTTTCTAGAAGTTAGTATTTGAGGACAAATAAAGCATAAACCCATTACAATTAGCAGAACAGTAAATGCACACAAGATTTCAACTGATTCTGCGATAACAAAAGACTTGACATCAAACCGGTCTGAACACTAAAGCAGTGTGCCCACCTGAGAAAATTTCATTAAGAACAGCTCTCGTTTGCCTAATGTCCCTTAGTTTTTCTGAGAACTGCACCACTCCCTTCCGGCAACTTTTGGCACTCACTTCATCCACACTGTCATCATGTTGTAATCAATGAAAGCTTTTTATCTGAAAAGGATCAGCCCCCAGTCCTGTTCATTAACATAGGTGGGCCACTTACACTTTCTGGGAAGAGCCAGTCTTTTGGAGAACATTCATTCATTAAGAATGGGGGTAATGCCAGGTCCTTGTTGATGGCTTCTGTTTCTTCAATTCAGGTTTCTCTGAAGGGAAACTATTCTATTTAAGCCGCTTGTCCATTTTACATGGTTTTATTTTGTTATAACAAGATTATCTATAAAACCACTTGAACTGACAGCTGTAAACTGAAATACATCGTGACACATGGAAGTTCAGCAGGTCGCTATTGCCGACTCCCCAGCAATGTTGTAAGAGCGCCCCAAGGTGCTAGGCTAGCTAAACGGAAGGCATTTTTCTTCCAGTATTCTTTCAGCTTGTTCAAACGTAGAAGTTTAGAATTAACCATTTTATACTTTGTTAATGACAGTGCATGGTATGACCCTTCATTTTTCAGCCATTCATGAACTATAAAACCATAAATTCCAGTTTTGTGTATAATCAATCATCAAGAGCTACCAAAGATATCCCATGGAAAAAAAATTACAGATAAGGACTTCTTGGTGTCATTCCACCCATAAACACCAGGGGGTGTTTACCAGGGGGCCTTGTCTTTGGGTTATTACCATATTTACATGGATATTTGACTGAATCATTATTTCTGGATATCTCAGGCCCTGCTGTGAATCTTTTCCTGTCCATTAACAGACCTTCTCGAAATCCTATATTTGCTTTTTGTCACAGTTTCATCAGTCATCAGAAATCTGTGGGCCGTCATAAACTCCATCTGCTTTTTTTTTTTTATCTGTATCCAAGAAACCACTATGACCTACATCTTATGTCATCTTGAATCTATTCTTTTTTCCTTGCCACTGTAGTTCAAGTCTTCAATTAGCTAAATATTGTGATGATCTCTTGGCTTGTGTGTTATGAGGCATGTTATTCTCATGCATCCGGGGGTGGGCTAATACCCTCCTCTGGGCTTGCTAATGCCTCTTTGTGTCAGCTGGGGGTGCTGCTCTAGGCTGGTTTAAGGGAGGTTGTTTAACTGGAGCAACGGGCCCCTCCTATGACCAACAGACTAGACTGAGCAAGACTTCTGGTGATGGTGGAAGCTCAAAAGCAGAAGCTCCAACATGCAATTCCATCCTACTTTATACTTGTGTTTGTCCATCAATTTCCAATTAGCCAAAGTGAGTTTCTGAGCTAGTGGCTGAGTCCAGAGTTAAGGGATGGGTTAAGTGACATCCCCCATGAGGTTATGACATATATATATATATATATATATATATATATGTATGAGAAAGAGAGAGAAATAGGGGCCAACAACGCAATCTACCACATCTGCTAACTGCCAAAGGACAAAATCCAAGCATTACACTTACACAGTGCACTGCACATAAAACTTTTACCATCTCCATGTTTTCTTCCCAAACAGTTGACCACTTCTTCCTCTTGTCTCTCTGACTAGGTATATATGTAGATCTACTCCTTAACACATGCTATTGTAAAGTATTTATCCCTCATTCTCTTTGACAAGACTAGGAACTCCCTGAGAGCATTCTTACGTATCTAAGTCATCTTTACTTCTCTGGCCCTAGGGGCTAGTAGGTGGAGAAAATAGGAGATGTTCATCAAACTTTCAGTTATAAGATGAATAAGTTCTAGAGATCTAAAATACAGCATGAGAACTATAGTTAATAATAATGTATGGTAAATGTTAACAACAGACTATAGTTCATACTGTATGGTAGACAGGAAATTTGCTAATAGAGTATACCCTGAGTGTTCACGTCACATACACAACACACACCAATGGTAACTATGTAAGGCGATGGATGTGTTAATTAGCTCGACTATGGAAATCATTACACAAAGTATACTTATACCAAAATGCCACATTGTATACCTAAATTTATACAATTTTTTATTATTTGTCAAGCATACCTCAATAAGGCAGGGTAGGGGAGAAGCACAGTTATACATTATTTTATTGCACTTTGCTTTATTGGGTCTAGGCAAATAAATCATGACTAAGCCCTCAAAAGCACAAGCACAAAAACAAAAATAGACAAATTGGATTTAATTAAACTAAAAAGCTTCTGCACAGCAAAAGAAATAATCAATAGAGTGAACAGACAACCTGTAAAACGGAAGAAAATGTTTGCAAACTGTGCATCCAGCAGGGGACTAATACCCAGAATTTATAAGCAACTCAAGCAACTCAAAAACAACAACAACAAAATACAAATAATCCCATTAAAAAGTGGGCAAATGACATGAATAGAAATTTTTCAAAAGAAGACATACAGAGGGCCAACGAGAGTTGAAAAAATGCTCAGCATCACTAACCAACAGAGAAATGCAAATTAAAACCACAGTGAGATATCATCTTACACCAGTCAGAATGGCTACTATTAAAAAGCCAAAAAATAACAGATATTGGAGAGAATGTTTAGAAAAGAGAATACTTATATATATTGGTGGGAATGTACAACCTCAATTGAAAACAGGGTGGAGATTTTTCAGAGAACTACAGGTAGATCTATCATTTGATCCAGCAATCCCACTCACTACTAGGTGTCAACCCCCCAAAAATAAAAAAAGGAATCATTATATCAAAAGATACCTACACTCATACATTTATTGCAGCAGTATTCACAATAGCAAAGATATAGAATCAAAGTGTCCATCATCAGATGACTGGATAAGGAAAATGTAGCATATATATGTATATGCATATACCATGGAATATTATTAAGCCATAAAAAAGAATGAAACCATGTCTTTCACAGCAACATGGATAGAACTGGAGGCATTATCTTAAGTGAAACAACTCAGACACAGAGAGTCAAATACTGCACGTTCTCGCAAAGAAGTGGAAGCTCAGTCATGTGCATACATGGACACAGAGAGCGGAATAATAGACACTGGAGACTCGGAAGGGTGGGAGGCTGAGAGGGGGTTGAGGTGGGGAACAATGGTACGCTTCTCTCTGAGTGACACCCCTGCTTTAGAAGCCAAACTTTAAGTAGAAGGGGAGGCAATAGTCTCAGATAATCTCAATTTGTCTGGCCTAGCATGAAACCACAGTCATATAAAGTAAGGCAAGGGACCCCAGTTTTCTCAAAGGTGCTGTGCCCTGAGTAGAGCCTCCTTTCCACCAGTAGGGGCTGGAAGAAGGAGGAAGACTTCTCTCTTAGCTGAACTATCCAAGAACTTAGCTTTAGCAACAGGTAGCTGGGGGCAGGGTAAGAAATCCTCCCCGTCCCAGTAAGATAGCTCTCCAAGCTAGGAACTGAGGGGAGAGAGAGCCTTGGGTTCTTGGCTGCGCAAGTCTGGAGCAACGTTTTTGTCTTGTTGAGCTGGGAGGAGAGAAGGAGGGAGTGATCTTGGTTCAAATACAACAGACTCCCACTGTTCTTACTGAATTTTAGTAGATTTTCTTCAATAGTATTTCTTCATTTGCTATATGCCCCTAGGACCATTTTTGGAGATACCAAATGGTATGCATGTGTGTGCACATATACATATGTATATATACACATATATATGATTTTCATCAGTTTCTCTGAGGAGCAGTTCCAGTTTCTCATGTTGTCATCCTGGAAGGTAATCTTCGTCTTATCTAATTGATACATTCTCCTGTAAATTCAACTTTGATCTTAAGACAGTGATCTTTGTCATTCAATTTAGATTAGCATTAATTTTCTCGTTCTTTTTCCCCTTTTTGTTATTGTGTCTCAGATCTGTCTTATGTATGCTACAAACAGTTGCATTTTGTTTCTGGATCTTAACATATAATCTTTCATGTTAAAAAATTATTTTTATATCCAATGCCTGGCATCACACCTAGCATTCATGAGCTATTTGTGTAAGGAAGGTTGTTTTCTCTCCCGAGGCCTGGGCAGGGAAGGACCCCTCCTAGGCTTCCTGGGAAAGCCCCAGGGGTTGCTAACATCACGTATTCCTACTGGAAGCTGCCTAGAGATCACGGTCTTATTGAAGTATAATTGTCATACAACAAATGTCCCATAATTAAAGTACATTGTAATTTGTACTTTACAGATTTGTAATTTGTAAAGTAATTTGATAAGTTTTGACACCCCCCTCAGGAAACAAACAGCACAATCAAGATAGTTAACATATCTACTGCCCCCAAAAGTTTCCTGTGCCCTCATTTTTCTTGTGTTTCCTCCCCAAATGAACCATAACCACTGCCCTCATGCATCTTATGTTTCAGTGTTTATTTACCATAACACTACATAACCCAGCCCGATTACAGAAAAACTTCAATCAGCAATAGATCAAGACCTTCAGTGTCTCACAATATAATTGCTTTATCCTCTTAGCCAGAAGGACTGACTTTGCTTAGGTCTGTCTCTTAATGACCATGCCTAGTAGTTGGCAAAATAAATAATGAAATTGTTCAAATCATTCATTTCTCTAGGAAAATCAAATCTCATGTATGTGATCCTACTACTTGCAGAGGTACAAACCTTTCTTTCTCCTGGCTTTTCTATATTTTAATATTTTCCTTTTATATTCATCTGAATGATTCCTTGAAAGTGAATATTTTAATGAGAGTGAAAAAAGGAAAAGAGGAGTTTCGTTAGGCATTGCCAGCTGTTTACTCTAGTTCTCTGAAACCTCCAAAATAAATATATTTTTAAAACCTTCCAGAACATATTTGTTGAGAAGAGTCATGGCTGGCTAAGCTTGCCTATTTGGGATAACAGATGTTAATTTGTTTACCAAGAATAAAGGAAAAATCTAAGTACATTTTTTCATAGAATGACCCATATGGATGGCACAAGCATTTTTATTAGTCCAAAAAGAGTTTGCAATTTCTTTTTATTAGAATATTTTACTGAATGTATTTTATGCTCAAATATTATAACTGTATGGACTATATTTCAAAAAATAAAAGGAATAGGTAAAGTATCTCCACTGAACCTGAAGTTCTCTGTTGTGTTTAATTAATTGCACATCTTGGTGAGAGTGAAGGAAAGAGCTACTATTTGAATTGGTTCAATGCACAGACTCTGGAACAAGATTGTCTGAGAACAATAACTACCCTGCCTGTTACTGTGTGACCTTGGGCAAATTACCAAACATCTCTGAGAGGTGATTTCTCATCTTTAAAATGGAGATAATATCGCCTTTACAGGCTAATTATAGAAATGAAGTGTGATGATACATGCACATCTGTGTCTGGATAATAATAAATGATATTCATGTTAATTATTACTATGTTATTATTATTTATGTTAATTATTATTCTGTGTATAAAAATAATGTCACTTGAAATGAATGTTGGCCTTGATGTCATTATTCAAAAAGAAATCAAAGTCAGTCACAGATATGTGTTTGGAAAATATGATTACACGGTTGGTATTAATTGATCAGCACATATAATAGTAACATTCATAGGGTGTTGGGTTGGTGGGGGGGGGAGGAAGCGATGGATATATTCACAGCTAATGCGTGCAGTGTGCACCATCTGGCGATGGACATGCTTGAAGCTCTGACTGGGGCTGGGCAAAGGCAATATATGTAACCTAAATATTTGTACCCATGCAATATGCCAAAATAAAAAATAAAAATTAAAAAAAAATATATGATTACATGGTTTAAATTTTTTTCAAATACTTTTTTTTAAAATCAGTTTGGGACAAAGTGATAGCTCTAAAAATATTAGGAAGTAAAGGTCAAAAATAGTTAAAAACTATTAGGGTGGAGTTCTGTCCAAGACCATTGAATGAGAAAAAGAAAGTACATATTGTTTCACCTCATTCTTCTGAATACTTGTTACTAGGGTAAACTCTCAGCTTTGTGGTCAGAAAACTTTGAGTTAGGCTGGGTGCAGTGGCTCGCTCCTATAATCCTAGAACTCAGGGAGGCCAAAGCTGGAGGATCTCTTGAAGTCAGGTGTTCAAAACCAGCCTGAGCAAGAGCAAGACCCCATCTCTACTAAAAATAGAAAAATTAGCCAGGTGTGGTGGCACACACCTGTAGTCCCAGCTACTTGGTAGGCTGAGGCAGGAGGATTGCTTAAGCCCAGGAGTTTGAGGTTGTAGTGAGCTATGATGACGCCACCACACTTTAGCTGGGGCAACAGAGTGAGACTCTGTCTCAAAAACAAACAAACAAACAAAGAAAAAGAATTTGGAGAAAGAAAGAAAAGGGGCAAGGACAGGAGGAAACTTTGGGAGAAACTCTAAATGTATTAGAAAAAGAGCTAAAGATGAAGGACTCTGAACCAGTGGAAAAAAGTTAATGGAAATTTTCAAGAAGCACTGGGGTAGGAAGAAGAGAAGTTGCAAAGTGCTGACTATGCTCCTTCACTGAACATTCAGTCTTCCCCTACGAGTGACTGGAGCGGTACCAGTACCATGAGCTGGATATAAAAGGCTGTAAGCCAGAGCTCTTTCATGCAACTCCTTCTAAGGCCAGAGAGATTAGAAAATAAATGCCAATGATGAAGTGGAGGTATGAGGGGAGCCTACCGTTCTCCAGAGTAGAACTTAGAGGCTAAGAGGAGTATTGTGATGGAGAGCAGATGAGTTTTTAGTCTAGCAGACACTTGAGCAGATTTCCAGCCAAGAGGATGAGAAATGATGGGGAAAAGCTTAACAAAGAGAAGGATAAGAGAAGACAGTTGATGGAAGGAAAAGGAGAGTGTGGCTTAGCAAGAAAGAACCATGGATTAATATAGAAATCACCTTGGTGGAAAAAGTGCAAATGCAAGGAGGCAAAATCAAATGCTTTGGATTTCATAAACTTGGACATCATGTTGTCCTCAAAGAAGAAGGGGGTGTGGATGGGGTCCCAAGAGAGCAGAAAGGTTCGACATAGGATCTGTGAAGAATGTCTACAAAGATTGTACTAGATTTCAATCCATCCACCACCAAATATTTATGAAGCATCTAGTCTTCATAGCTCAATGATATACTAGATATTGTATTAATATTTCAGTTTTCCAAAGTGCTGACAATTACTGCCAACTTGGTAATATCAACAAATGTTATAAAATGTATTCTCTACTCCATCACAGAAGTCACTAATAAAAACAAGGAGTAATTTTGGATTTAGGTCCCGAGGCACGCAACTTGCTCTCTCTTTCCAGTTTGATACCAAAGCACTGACAGCTACATTTGAGGATTTTTAAGTCAATATTATTTACAGTGTTATGTCATTGTGACCAACATTTTGTATGCTTGGCTATGCAACTGTCTTCTTACCTTTTCATCACAACTGGCATAGAATCATGCATGATTTCATAATATATTATGTCTTATTATAATAAAGATATAAAGTTATGGGTGTGCAGTGGTATAGAAAGTACCACATTGACTTGAAGATCAAAGAATTTGTGGATTAATGATTTAGTTGGAATGTAGTAATATAAGAAAATTGAGATATAGGGCAGAAGTTGAAAAGGACAAAAGTGTCACGATAGAGTAAATGAACTTAGAGAAAATGGTAAAACTAAAAATGTTGAAGGAGGGAATTAGAGGACAACAGACACTGTCCACAATCTGCCAGTATTCCTTCAGTGTTACCTTTCCAATGCGCTCCGATGTCTTATCGAGAGCTTTCCAGGGTGTCATTGGCCAGAAAACAGGATGGGTCAGAAGTACCATGAATTAATGTCCCTGGGAGAGTTCTTCAACTAATAATGGATATGATTTAACATAAAAATATTCCATATTTGCCATCCTCCAGGTGAGACAACTCAAAAGCATGTTCTATCCATGTCCTGGAGGTCACCAGTAGGAGAAGCCTCAGTTGCCCACAGTGGTGATCTGTTCATCAGCAGGTATTAGATTTCCTTCCTTCCCTTTCTTATTTCCCTCTTCCTCCCCTCTTCCTTACTCATTTTCCACATTTACTTTCTCAAACAGTGGCTTGCATTCAAATCTTTGTCTCAGGGTTTTCTCCAGTGGAATGAGTCTAATGTGAAGAATGAAACCAAATTCCTCTGAAGAATTAGCAAAAAAATCCACCAACATGTACTACATCTTCCCTGTAAACCAAGTCCTATTAAACCACCATCTACCCAATTCCCCAAAATAGAAACCCTAAAATTATCTTTGGCAATTTCCTCTTCCTTATATCTTATATTCAAATCATCAAGTTCTATGCATTTACTCTCTAAATATCTCTCAAATCTATTTTTGTCCATCTCTGTTTGCACAACCTAGGCCAAGCTACCTTGTCTCCCACCTAGACTCTTGCACAAGCCTTCAACTGGCCCTCTGCATCCATTCTAGTCCCCCTCCAACCCATTCTTTACTCACCACCTCCAAGTAAACTTCTCAAAGCTAGGTCTAATTTTTCACATCCTGCGTTCTGCTTGAAACCTTTCTCTGGCTTTCCATCTGTCTTACATTACAGCCAACCCTCCTTAACACAGCCTGCAAGATTTCACATGATCTGGACTTCCCCCACTCCCCACAGTCTCAGTCTTCCCTTAAACCACACTTGCTTTTGATTTCAACTTTTCAGGCATCTAGCCCTTCATACATTCAATTCCTCTAAATTTATTGCTCCCTTGAACCAAGGGATGTTTGTTTTCTTAGAAAAATCCTTCCCTGCTAGCTTACCCTCTCCTGACCCCTTGCCTAGTTAATGCCCACCCTTCTTCTGTTCTCAGGTTCAGAGTCACTTTCTCTGAGAATTTCCCAAACATCCCTTACAAGGTTAAGTCTCTTTTCTACAGGCTCTTACAGAACCATGTAACTCTATTTCACTTTCTGTCATGGTAATTTGTACATTTACATCACTGTTACTGTATTAAAGTTAGTCTTGTTATCTACACTGCATTCTCCTTGATGCCAAGGACTTTGTCTTTCTTCGATTGCTCTTCTATTCTTTGTCCCTAGCACAGTAATTTTGTACCTAGTAGCTGCTCAATTAGCTGAAAGAATGAAAGAGATGATAAGCCAATGAATGCATGCCTGCTAATTTTACATTCGTCACTGTAAGAAATAGACATATTTTTGTTAGGAAAAGGAACGTAGCTTCTGGGGCAACAAAAAGGGCACACAATAGAGGATCGTGATATGTTTCCATGTGGGGTGGTATTGCTGTTGTGCCCTCACTGTTCCAGTGAGATCACAGAAAAGAAACTTGTAGTGAGTCAAATATACTTGCCTCTCTGACTTTGTCCAGTAATGTGGTAACGGGGTAAAAGTAAAGGAGACTGTCTAATGCTAGAGAGAGAGAGTGAATATAGCAAATTAGATGCCTGTGGAAGTATAGGGTATGATACATACGGTCATTCTTGCATGTGTCTCTAAAGCATCTTCAAGGTGTTTTGTTTTCGCTTTTCCCCTTTCTGGGAAGAGATCTTTCCTTAGCATGAAATTGCCTATAAGCTATGTTTTAAGAGTTGATCTATATTAATAGGAGAACATTTTGTTGAACTTAGAGGTATTTTTCTGGGAGGGAACTGGAGGACTTGAAGACATCTCCAGATGCTTTACAGTAAATGAATGACCTGATAAAGGTTCTGCATCTCTACAGGGTGGATAGAGGACCAGAGGGAACCTATTGTTGAAGAGGTGAAACTCTGGTGATGGGTGGTCCAAAGGGATAAAAGCGTGGAGGGGACCAGGAAACAAATTATAGGTGAAGCAAACCACCTAATGCTTACCTAAGATGAAACCTGGAGTGACTAATGAGAAATTCAATGAGTAAAGCAAAGCTCTGTTTTCCACCAATCTCCAGGCTTTGTGTGCATTTGTGATCATCTAATAGTGACTTTGTTGTAATGGCATTATCCCATGCCTTTTTGTCCTTGAAATTGAAATATGTAACTAAGAGGTTGCATGAATTTTTCTAAGTTTGTTGAATTAATGAATGAAATTTAAGGAGGTCCTTCATACAGCATGGGAAAGAAGTTTCAAAAGAAAGATTGATGGTCTTGATTAATTGAGTGGGGGCCTGAACTTGAAATAAGCTTCTTGGGGGAAATGGGAAGGATAGTGGATAGAAATATTCTTTTGTAAGATTTGAAGGGAACAAATTTGGAGACCTAGGAAAAATGATAGTAGGCTTACCTATTTGGTAAGTGTATAATATAGGATGGAAATGGAAGTCAAGGAAACAGAGTGGTATAACCAATATTAAAGGTGATGAAGACAAAAGCAGATGATATCAAGAGATATAACAAAGAAAAAATACTATGTCTTCAAGACTGCTGTAAATATAGATTTTGAGCCTATGAGGATGAAGAGTTGAGGAAGAAGATAGTTACAAATAGGTGAAGCCAAGTATCTTTGCATTTTGTACATGATAACTAACATATTATACAACTGAGACACTGTGTTTGTTTTGCACAATTCACTTAAGAAAAATTATTGTTACCACTCATTAGCATATACTTATTTTCAAGGTACCTACAAATGAATCATTAATGAATTGCCCTCGAACCTTTCCAGATACAAAGTCACGCTAGCTGGTCTCTTCTTGTTTTCCAAATTTAAAAAGGGAAAGTAAAGAGGATATTTAAGAAACTTTCTCTTCTAAAATGGAGAATCTACAGCCATAACAAATCTGGAGCTAAGCCGTAAGAGGAAAATTATCTTTCAGGTCTCCAGTAATGTAATTCTTGTAAAGAACGCTATTGGTGGATTATGACAGAGAGAACTGCTCAGTGTCACGTGCTATAACTCCATCTGCTGTCTTTTAGCAAACATCCAGATGGATTCCATTTCTGGTCTCCAGAAAGATGAGGCCAATCAATATGAAAAGCTGTGTCTCTGATTATCCATCACAATCATCCAAGGAGAATCACAAATTTTTTTATTTCTACCCATCTTTCCTGTCAAGAGACCTGTGGTTTTATTTTTAACCATGAAATCTGTCTGTGAATTCTGAGCAATAACAATGCCAATGGGCTGTTTTCTCTTGGGTTTGTTTCTTATGGTGGTCTAAAAGCCTACCTTGAAAATGTCTCTCCTATTCCTTTTCAAAAATCTTCATTCACCTTTATGAAGGACCATTCATGCTTCTGGTAATTATAAGGCTTAAAAATGCTTATCATATTATTACATCTTGAACAGTATCTCAGATTGAGGAATCAAATGAATGCCATGCTGAATGAGAAATGAGATCTATAAAAACAAATTCATGCTTGGAGAATTTTCCCTAGGTGCTCATAATACTTGTTTATGTAATCTCTTGTTTACACAGGTTAAAATCGTATGAACAATCTCTATAACATGGCTAGTATCAAAAGAAAGGACTCCTCTTAAGATTTTAACTTATACACATTCACAGATACACACACACACACACACACACACACACACACACACACACACACACACTGACTCCCCTGAAATAGGTCCATGAAGTTCATGAGATTCTGACCTAACTACAAGTTCAGCAGGAATCTAAGGAAAACGTGTTTTTCTCTTTTCATCTCAATAAGGACTGTTTTAAGCTAAAACATTTTGTTAGCAGTTTTTTTTACATTTTTAAAAATTTCTAGTTTATGTTTTTGGACTTGTAAGGAAGAGTGACAGTTGTCTCAAATATCTCTTTCCCCACTTCTTTTTCAGCTTCCATTTTAGTTGGGCATGTGGCCACTTGGAACAAATATCCTTTTTCTGTCTCCTTTGCAATGAGGTCTGGTCATGTGACCAAGGTTTTGGTGATAGGATATAAGCAGAGGTAGGGTGTGCAGCTTCTGAGAAGTGCACTGAATCTCTTCTTGAACCCCCTCTCCTTCCTTTAGGCAGTCATGAGAGACTGGATTGGGGGGAGCTCTAGCAACCACTGTAGAGCATAAGATAATTCTGAGAATAGAAGCCAGGCCTGATGGTGCAGCCAGATAGCATGGCTCAGGTCTCTTGCACCATGGAGCACCATTTTAATCCTGGATTAACACCCATCAGACTTTTGAATGTGAAAGCTAAATAAATTTTTATTTTTATAGCCTTATTATTTTGGGGTTCTTGAGTACTCATAACCTATTATGTACTTTTTTAAAAACATGGATAGTGTCCCACTAATAAAAGATGGTTCTAGCAGATGCCATTTCTAACTAAGCTCTAAATGGTGATACATATAATTGCAATGGAAATTTTTAAGAGCACTAACTCTTTCAGTACAACCATCAGGCAATCAAGATCTTTTTACATGAAGAAAAAGCAAAAGCAAATGAAGTTTTGCGTATGTTATTTTATCCTTAAGGGTTTTCTTTCTTTTTCAAGTTCCTCTTCAGCATTCCATCTAATAAAACTGAACTTATATAACTCAGCGCCAAAAAACCTGACTTCCAACTGCCAGCATCTGTGATTTTTTTTTTTTTTTACTTGATCTGGCAACAGAACTGCCTTTCCTTAAGAGTGGGGCATGCAAGATATGTTGGGAAATTAACCTGCACCTCCCAACTCAGAAGTCCTGAACCGACGACTGAAAGGAGACTATATTTAACTATCCCAGCTTGTTTACCCCATCAGGGGGATTAACTCAGAGGCATTTGTTCTCCACTGGTTCCCAGAAGTTCCACCAGAACTAAGATCCAGTTACCTAGAATTGTGACCAGCTTATAACGTACCCTTTGCTGGCCATCTTCTTTCCCTTGCCTCGTTTTCCTGCTCCTCTGCCCTGGTTTCCTAGGTGCACATCCTGAAGAAACTATTGCACATGAATCTTTACCTAGGGGTCTGCTTTTGGGGGCACTGAAACCAGACATAATATTGACATAGTGTACGAGTGGCAGTGAAAACATTTCTAGCCAGGGGAATAATATAAATGATGACATGACATGATTGCAAAGGAGGCTGAGGGTAGCTTTGCCTCTTTCTTTTCCTTTTGGTCCTCAATGGTAGAACAGAGTATGTCTTGATCACACCCCTAAAAATACTTATAGAAATTTAACTCTGTGTTAAAAGTTACCCCAAGCAACTTTTTAATAGACGTTATTTTTTAGAACAGTTTTAGATTCACAGCAATATTGAGCAGAACATACAGAGATTTCCCACATATCCCCTTCTCCCACATATGCATAATCCCCCCTTTAACTGCATCCCTTGCCAGAGTGGCTCATTTGCTACAACTGATGAACCTACATTGTCACATCATTATCACCCAAAGTCTATAGTTTACATTAGGGTTGACCCTTGGTGTTGTACATTCTATGGATTTGGACAAATTTATCATGCCGTGCAACCTCCATTATGGTATTATCCAGAGTAGTTTCAAATGTTTACATAATGTTTTTAATTTTAAAATTGAGCATTAAAATATATGTTCAATAAGAAGTAAATAGATCTGTGTTATGGTTCCATTTTATGGCTTATTAATTAAATGATTTTAAACAAGTCCTTTAACCTTTAACTTTCTTATCTGTGCAATAAAAGGGGGCAATAGCTTCAGTGATATAGTAGTTCCTGGGGTTTTTCTAGCAGTACAAACTTATGTTTCAGTAAAATTACTGTTTCAGTACCATTGGCTAATCTCACAAAGGCTTTGTCTATCTGCTGTGACTAAGGCACTAGGCTGAGTGATGTAGACAAATGAAATGCTGGAAAACACAATGTTTCTGTTTTTGAGGAGCTCAATTTGGTGAGCAGGGCACCCAAAACCCACAACTTATAGCAAGGGAATGAGGTCAGGGCCAGACTGGAGAACTCACAAAGACCCCGTGGTTCAGGTAACACCTGTAAGAAATCTTCATAAACAAATAGGATTTTAATAGGGAAGAGAAGAGTAAGTTAATGTCCAGGAAACACTTATGTAAAGGCTTCTAGCATGAAAATGTACCGTTAAACAGAAAACAGTCTGGTCTTGCTGGCATGGGGATTAAGAAACACTTACAGAGAAATGAGGCAAAAAAGAAAGATTGGTATTAAAACATGAAGGGTCTTAACTCCATCTCTGTAGGCAATGAAGACTAAAGAAGGTTTTTAGAGTGAGGGAGAACATAATTAAATCTGGTTTTCAGATTCAGATTTAACAAATGTAGCAGGTGGGGTCGTCCAGAAGTCAGACTTTAAGACAGAGTTTAGTGTTTGGGGTGTGTATGAAGGAGTAGGTAAGGTTTGTGCCCGCAGGACACAACAACTAAGGATGGAAAGGAAAGGAGCAGACGTGAGAGCTGAAGGCTGCCTCTGGCCACACTCTCACCGGCTAGAAAACCAATCCCACCTGGAAGGGGCATCTGGGTAGCACATCACAGCATCCGCCATATCAAATGTGTACTTTAGAAGCACTCGGGGGCCTTGAGAGTCCTGGGTTTCACTCTGAACTGGTAGACACGGAATAAAGCCAGATACTTTTTAAAAAATTAACTTTCCAGATGATTTTGATGCACAGTAAATTGAAACCATAGGAATTATAGAAGAAAATGTAGGAAAAACTGTTATTGACATTGGCCCAGGCAAAGAATTTATGAAGAAGACCCCAAAAGCAATCACAGCAACAACAAAAATCAATAAATGGGACCTGATCAAATTAAAAAGCTTCTGCACAGCCAAGGAAACTATCACAAGAGCAAAATGACAACCTACAGAATGGGAGAAAATATTTGCATGCTATACATCTGATAAAGGACTGATAACTGGAATCTATAAAGAACTCAGGCAAATTAGCAAGAAAAAAAAATCAAACAACCCCATTAAAAAGTGGGCAAAAAACATGAAATTTTTCAAAAGAAGACAGACTAATAGCCAAAACACATATTAAAAAATGCTCAATATCTCTAATCATCAGGGAAATGCAAATCAAAACCACAATGAAATATCACCTCCAGTGAGAATGGCTTTTATCAAAAAGTCCCAAAACAACAAATATTGGCATGGATGCAGGGAGATAGTAACACTCATACACTGCTGGTGGGACTGTAAACTTGTACAACCTCTATAAAAAGGAGTATGGAGATACCCCAAAAGAACTATAAGTAGAAATACCATTTGATTCAGCAATCCCACAACTGGGTATCTACCCAAAGGAAAAAAAGACATTCTATAAAAAAGATATCTGCACTTGAATGTTTATAGCAGCACAATTCACAATTGCAAAGATATGGAAACAACCCAAGTGCCCATCAATACATGAATGGATTAATAAAATGTGGTATATGTATACAATGGAATATTACTCAACCACAAAATAATGGTGAACTAATATCTCT
>CAUYRT010058552.1:0-27060 GCA_963574885.1 Lepilemur ruficaudatus | reverse complement strand
CATGATCTTCCTTAGTCTGAGAGACAGATTTGAGGCAGCTTCTCCTGTTCTCCCAACAAGATGTCTTTCATATTAAAAAATTCTTTTCTTCCTTGGCAATCCTTGTTGTCTCAGTAATTGGACTTTTTTTTTTTTTTTTTTGAGACAGAGTCTAACTCTGTTGCCTGGGCTGTAGAGTGCTGTGGCTTCAGCCTAGCACACAGCAACCTCAAACTCCTGGGCTCAAGCAATCCTTCTGCCTCAGCCTCCCGAGTAGCTGGGACTACAGGCATGTGCCACCATGCCCGGCTAATTTTTTACATATATATTTTTTAGTTGGCCAATTAATTTCTTTCTATTTTTTTTTTTTATAGTAGAGATGGGGTCTCGCTCTTGCTCAGGCTGGTCTTGAACTCCTGACCTTGAGCTATCCACCCGCCTCGGTCTCCCAGAGTGCTAGGATTACAGGCGTGAGCCACCGCGCCCGGCCTTTGCTTGATTTTGATAAAGCACAACTGCAGGCTGACCTCAAAGATGACTACAAAAACTTAGAGTGCATCTTTTTTACTTGCTAGGAGGGCTTGCAGAATTAGTATAGAATGCCTGAAATTGTGGACAAAACAGCATAAATACAAGCTTTCAAAATAAAGCATATTCTTTTAAAAAGCATGTTTTTTGTTTTTTACTAAAGGTGCTGAATATGTATCTAAGCCAGAAATCCCATCAATGGCTTCATTTAATTTGCTTGTAAGAGTTCAGGGAGATACAACTGTGCTCGAGATCAGTGCTTCTCCAACTTCAACACACCTACAATTCGCATAAGAGTCTTATTAAAATGCACCTTGTGATTCAGTAGGTCTGGGGACTTCGATTCTGCGTGTCTGAGTGGCTGACCAGTGAAGCTGATGCTGATGGTTCATATATCATGCTTTGAATAAAAAGCTCTAAAAAATTCCAGTGAATAATATGTCCCCCCTTTACACATGCATATCTGGGCACACACATAGTCACACACTCAGCAGGAACATGGGATGAGGACAGTAACTATGATGGCACAGGGTAAACACCTGTGGAATCAGACAGGTCTGGTGCAAACCCGGGCTCCACCAGTGGCCAACAGATTAGTGTGAATGTGGGCAAATGACTGAACTCCCTGAGCCTCAGTTTATTCTGGCTGCAGCAAAATTCTAAGTAATATCGACTGTCCCCACCTCCCTTGTTGTAAGGGTTGAGACAATGCATGAATAGAACTCCAGACAAGACTTGGGCTCAATAAATAATAGCCATTATTAGAGTGCATCACTGTTTTTCTGTAAAAGTCAGATCTAGTTCCTAACCCCTAGCTCAAGCAAAGAATACAAAGCAGATAAGAGTCCAACGAAAATGATAACCAAAGCAACAGCTCCAGGCTTTTGTTTGGACATGGTCTCCCCCTAATTCTCTTATTTATCTTAGGGGCCAAACACAAAGACACCGCAGCTGTTGAAGAGGCCCAGAGTGATCTTGACCTCAGAAAGATGAGTTCACAGGTACCCACTGCCCCTTAAAGGCAACTCAACACACTCAAGGCGCAGGAGGACACCAGAACAGATAGGACAACGCTGAGGTTCTCGATTTCCTATCTTGCTCCAGGGGGATCTATTGTGTATTGGGGAGGCAGAGAGGGCTGACATGCAGGGAAGGCCTGTGTGTATTTGACAGTGACCTACGCACACCTCTGTGCTGCCCCTAGGCTGTCCTGGCATCTCCTGGCCCCTCAGGAAAGCTGCCTCACAACCACTTGTAGAGGAATCCCAGGCCACTGAGAAGGGCTCTTGTTCCCATGGGTGTCTCTCTCACCACTCCACGTACTTGCTGATTTGAAAATTCCAGTTTGGGAACGGCATTCAGTTGACACTAATTTTTAATCCCTATGAAAGTGTAGATACTCGCAAGAATGATTTTTTTGTTTGTTTTTGAGACAAGAGTTTCTTTCTGTCACTCCAGGTAGAGTGCAGTGGCATCATCCATAGCTCACTGTAATCTCAAACTCCGGGGTTCACACAATCCTCCTGCCTCAGTCTCCCGAATAGCTGGGACTACAGGTGCACGCTGAGATGCCTGGCTAATTTCTTTCTATTTACAGTGGAGACGGGGTCTTGCTCTTGCTCAGGCTGGTCTCGAACTCCTGAGCCCAAGCAGTCCTCCTACCTTAGCTTCCCAGAGTGTTAGGAATACAGGCGTGAGCCACTGTGCCCAGCCAAGAGTGATAATATTTAAATCAGTGGTTTTACAAGTGTAGTCTGAGGGTCCAAGAAGTTAGGACTATTTTTCCAATTATGCTAAGATTTGCCCTTTTGACCCTCCACCTCCCATGAGTTTATAGAGGCTATGGGATGTAATGACATCATCACTCTGGTGGCAAAACAGAATGTGTGCTTGTGGAGGCCTGTGTTTTAACCATTTCTCAGTTTTTAACTCCTAATACATTAACATTGTTAGTCAAAACTCATATAAAGTAAGGGACTTTGGAGTCCCCAATCATTTTCAGGAGTGTAAAGTGTCCTGAGATGAAAAGGTTTAAGAACCACTACTTTAAACCAATACAAATCACTTACCATATTATCATAAATGAATTCCTCATGTGTTAAAAATTTTGTGGAAGAATGACTGAGTTCAAATCTCTGTGCCAGGGTTTGTTGGAGGAAACAGTGCCAAGTAAGGGCAGAGAACAGTTGGGGAGACAGACATATGAGTAACACAAAACAAGCTGGGAGGAAGGTGTAATTATGGTCACCTTATGTCCCAGATTTTGCCAGACAGTCCCCATTCCCAGTAGTTCCATGACGACATTTAGACTTGTCAGATCAATGGCTTTGAGTCTGAGGGGTGGGTTGAGAGAGTGGGAGATAGTGATGATGGGAAACCTGATTGGGGAGTTTTAAATTTTCCTATATATGCCACAGAAAGTTGTAAGTGACATGATCAAACCAGAAAACCCAGGATCTTAACGGCCAAGAATTTGTTATTTGGGAGTACAAGAAAGAAACAAAGTTGCAGGACTAAAGGAGGCTTTTTGGAGGCGATGATCGTTTACCTACTCAGCAAGCAATTCGGAATGCTGCTGTGGGATTTGGAAGAGAAGGCTCCGCGCAACTGTGCTTGGGGGTGAAATCACCAAGAAGAACATGTAGATGGGAAGGAAAGGGAACCAACGACACAAACTTAGAGGAATATATTGCTTAAGGGTTGGGTAGTGGGAGAGGAGCCAGTTAAGGAACGTAGCAAGGAACAGTCAAGAGAAACACTGAGTAGTGACCAACAAGCCTGGGCCAGAAGGAATTTCAGGGATGCAAGGATGGCCAGGGATGTGGAATGGACAGAGAGGATAAGGGCTGAGGAGATCCGGTCGCTGACGATGTTTCAGATCCCGGAGAGGCGTTTCTCATGCAGAAATGCAAGTGCAGCTTCCCTGCTGCCTGGCTTTAGTGATCCAGTCCCACGGAGTTGGCTGTGGAGGTGCCCAGGAGAGGAGGTGGCCAAAGGGCAAAGGTACCATGATCAGAAAAGGCAGGACGGTGATGGGGGGGGCTAGACACACAAGGGGGTAGGAGAGGGGTTTTGCACATAGGTGTGGACTGATAAGAGCCAGTGGAGTGGAAAGATTTAAAATGTTAGCAAGCGATGAAACAACAGATAAAAGTGAGAGAAAGTAGAATGGAGAACACAAGTGGGACAATTAGAAGAAGGGACCCTCAAACACCACAAGAGGAGGAATGGCTATTGAATGGCTATTGGCATAAATGCAAACCTTGCTTGACAATAGGTTTCGAGAGGAGGTGACCGTGAGCACCTGTGTGCCGCCGCAGAGGGTACACGTGTGGGGGGAGGGAGGTTTGGGGGCGCGTGCATTAGAAGAGGAAGGGTGTGCTCACGGCTACAACAGCGTAGACAGAGGTCAGAGTTAAAAAGCAGAAATAACCAGAATGAGCGTCTTCAGCTACTTCAGAAACCAGAATTTGTCTACCTTTTTTTGTCCCCAATTTTAATCCAGGTCAGGATTACAGAGAAAAAAAAAACCATTTGTTGAGATTTTAGCCTCCTTAAGGGACTCCTATTATTGCACTCACCGTATTGTAATGTAATTACCTGAGCCTTTTATTTCTAAAAGAGTTTCTACAAGTCATTCTCTCCCCATCCCCTTATCTTTCCATTAATAATAGACTTAATTATTTGGCACAAATAAGAGTTGTTTGACATACTAGTGAAAGGAAGGCAGAATGTCACTTAACAACAGTAAAAGAATCATATTGGACTCAACTAGTTCTCTTCATTTTCTCCACCCTAACTAACTCCAACCAGCGGTCCAGCATCTTTACCCTGTAGGTAGATCGGCTGATAGTCTCACAAACCACTCATGAGTAAAAATGCCATCTCAGTCCTCTCTCCTTCAGAGGTGACCAGGGACAAAACAGGCCTTACATTAGGCCCAAGAGAAACAGGAATTACACAAGACTAAAAGAAAAAAAAAAACTGTCTCATAGAATCCTATTTAACTATAGAGGAGGTATCAAATGCACATGGGTAAACACATTTGTTACTTTGAACAATAAATTATTATGGTCTTTCGTAGCTGTTTCTTTACATTGAGTTTATGGAATGTAATTCTTGCTATGGTAATTTGAGATGCAAGTTCAGGAACAGCATTCTAACACATTCCTCTACAAAAGTTGCATCGGCACTCATAATCATACGTGTGTACCATCCTCTTTAAGGGCAGAGACTATTTCTAATTCATCTCTCTACCCAGATTCTAGCACGGTGCACTCTACAAAAGAAAATTACTTAATTTTTAAGTACCATTTAAGTTGTATAATACCCCTTTTGATAGACAAACATATCGAAGTTGAGAGTGAAGTTACTTTCCCAAGAGCATATGGCCAGCAAGTGACACAGTGGGTATTTGGGGGCATGTCTGTTTGACTCCAAAATCTGTCTAATTTCCACACCAGGAGGCCTCTGTTGTGACAGGATGGAAATATATCCAGCACCTTGTGCCAAGCCTAACACCCATGGAATGAGTCAACTACAGCACCAGGGATTTTTAAGCATTAATAAAAGAAGGAGGAAATTGACATTTCTTGAGTATATATTATCTACCAGAAACTTGATTTGTGTTAAGTCATTTATTCCCCAGTAAAATCTCTGAAGGAGATAACACCATGTCTTACAGATGAGGAAACTGAGCCTTAAATGAGTTAAGTAAATAACCTGCAACTAGGAAAGGATACATACGTGTCTACTTTTAGCCCCTCTCCTCCCATCCTTACTCCCCATCAGCAAGAACCCTCCCTGGATCCTCGTGGGGGCATAGCCCGAGATACTTTTGCCTGTCTCTCATCTTCCTGTTTAAACAAGTCATTTGGTCTGCTACAATCACATCTGGTACAAACAGCTCACAGTGACAGAACTCTTAAGGTATTACATTTTAGCAGTGTTCAAAGACAGCATTATTTTGTGGCTAGAAAACCTGATCCTCCTTTGGTAAATGTATTTGTTTTCCTGTTAACATTTTTTATTTATGGATATACTACACTTCAATATTGCATTTTTGTTATGGCAGAAATGTTTTTTGTTCTTGTATTATCGAATCAATGAATTAGGGAGAGGTTACTACAAAGGGATTAATGCATTTTTAATGAAACTGCATGATACAACTTGTTATTCACTAAGAATAATGGCAGATCTATGAAGTTTACAGGGATAAGAGCTTTGTGAGTTTATCTGAAAGCCTACATAATGGGTCTCATTTAGCTGTAACATGCAAAAATATTCTTAGAGATTCTGGTAAGCTTGAAAATCCTTTGTTTATTCATATGAGTTCCACACTTTTCCGTGATCAGTTGACCTACATAAAGTTGGTAACTATAAATTTATTATTAAAAATTTACTATTTTCCCCTTAAATCATTATGGTTCATTTTGCCCTTGACTCCAAGCTTCTGAAAAAAATCAGTAACTACTAAGATAATTCCTGAGCATATGCAGGAAATGTATAATACTTAAACACACCCTATATACCAAGTGAGAAAACTGGAGAGGTCTCTTGAAGGTTTAAACAGGAGTGGGGGTAAGTAGGGGGGACCAGGAACAGAGACATTCCATTACTTAGATCAGGCTGGTCTGCCCGATTATAAGTGCTTTTTAATTGTATTAGTGCAATTATTTTAAATGAAGATTCATAGTCACTAAAATATACACAGAATAAAATATGCTCCTCAAATGCAGGGACTCTGTCTACACCCTTCATGCTGAATCTCTTAAGTCCTAAAATGTTACCTGGCATACAACTGATAATTGATAAGTATTTACTGAATGAAACAATCTTAAGAATTATCTGACCACCTTTATGGTCATTAAACTGTGCATTATTATTTAATTGTATGCATGTAAGGCAATCTGGAGTTCATGTTGCCTGGTAGGTCCTGGTGATACACACGACCCAGTCTTCCATTATCCAGTGACAATGAAGAGGCTGTATAGGAATTCACAGAATGCATAAAAATTCTTATCATCTCACCATTTGAAATGGTTTTTAAAATGTACACTTACATATTTAATTTATGGATTATTTAAAAGTGATAAGGGAATTTGGAGGAAACAAAAATGAACATTGTATTGAGATTACTTTGGTAACAAATGACAACATTTGTTACTTAAGAAGAGGCAATTGGATTTAATTCTATAGGATGAAATGAATTGATTTGAATTTCAGAAATAAGTAAATTGAGTATTATATATATTTCTTTAAAAATTTTTCCTACTCTGCCTCTACCATATTTGCAAACATAAAGACAATAAGGTCACAATTGTTGTTGACAGTTTGATATCTGTAACCCATTGTCTCATTTAAAGTTGCTATTAGAAGTCTGAGTTTGGAAAAACTTATTAACTAGTATAGAAATTGTGACTTTTTACCTTTAAATGAAAATAGGTATTTTTTTTAAATCAGAATTTCAGTCTAAAATCTTCCAGATTGAAAAAGTCAGAGACATATAAATCTGTGTTTAGTTTCTTAGGAAACTAATTGCAGGAAAAAAAAAATAAATGTTTTTCAGGTAACTTGCATGTATTTTTAGATTAAAAACAGATTAATAAATGTAAAAGCTTTGTAGATTCACAGCAAGTGTTTTGAGGGCTTATGTTGAAAAGCTGACAACTAATTATAAAAGCCTGACTGGACTAATCAATTATTCAGATCAACATTAGATGCCTATTATATACAGAAACATGGGAATTATATCTCCCTTAAGTAATGTGCTAAAATCATGAGTCTAAAACATTGTAATGTGAAATGTGAAGACACAGCAGTCTTAATACAAAGCCTCATTCCAGATAATGAATTGACTTTTGTATGTACACTAGACACATAGAATACATTTTTTGTTTTAGGTCAATTCTTATTTTTGTAACTTGTTTTGCATTTTTAAAATGACAAATGTGCATCAAACAGTTAATACAAAGTATCCTGGTATAAAACACCTAACACATAACAGCAGCAGCAAAAAATCATTTTTTGTTCTTCAAGGAACTTTTAGAATTGTATACATAACATAAATATTATTATAATTTCTAATCATAATTTCTAGAATATAAAAACTGATCTCTTAAAAAGTGCATCTGTTACATCCAAATAAATCTATTTTCAGCATCTTTCCTCTAATCCAGAAATTTTTCTAGGCTAATGAAAACAAAAATTTCCTCTTACAAACAAGCTTTTGGGCAGTAGTTGCCAGTCAAATATATGCTGGTCCTTCCCTCCAATGAGAACTCTCCCTGGCATTTAGCGGGGAAAGCAAGCTCTTAAATAGATTCAAACCATAGGAAAACCAGAAATAGATGCAACCAGACACCTGCTGACAAACAGTGACAAATCCCACTGACACTGCAGTGACCCCCTGTTAGTCAAGATTTAATTAAGAGGCATAATTAAGTCGGTGGAACAGAACACTAATGAGTGTTTTTTTTTAATACGGGTAATTACACGTAAAAATACAAAGTGTGATGGAGACCTAAATATATCATTAAAATGAACAGTATAGAATAACAGGGTGTTAAGCATGCCTCTTCTATTGCTGTTACAAAAAAAAAAAAAAAAAAGATTGACTATGTCTCAGGTTGAATAAATACTCAGGCAAGTTTATGTTGGCCTCACGCTGGGAACATTTGTTATTCTAATTTTGCAACAATAAGCGACTATGTGTATTGAGATCCTGTTTTCAATGCAGATTCCATTGGCTTTGAAGTCTTTCTGCCTTTAGCATTTTGTCCAACTGCAAATGAGCAATTAAAAGCCTGTTTGCAAGTATTTGGCTTCCTATGGATCAGCTTATAGCGGTGTCCATCTGAGCTAGGAGACTTTGACAGATGCAGAAGACAGGCGGGTGTTATTTACTAATTCAGAATGAGCTTCCATTGTAACTAGTTATGTGGGATTCTTTGATTTGGTCTTTGCTTTAGGTGTTTGACATAACCCACAGGACTGTGGTCTACTGACTGGGAAATACCACAGAGGAAGGGAAATAGGATTGAAATAAAGTTGGTAACTTTTCAAACATGAGAAGGAGGCATTAAGATCACCAGCTAAAATGACTAAAACAACCACATTTTTTTTTTTTTTTTTTGTGATTGAAAAGTGTGCCTGTGTGGTTTGGGACCTGCCCTTCTGTTGGGAGTATTTTAGGGATGGTACCCCCAGCTGGTGGCTTGAAGTCCCCGGCAGCCTTTTATCCATTCTTCCAAGCAACAAGTGGAAAAGCAGATCTTTTTGAATGCTAACACTCCTCATGCAACTCTATGTGATTAGTGAGTCGCAATCTTTCCTCTAAATTAGTGATTACATTTTCTTCCTGCAGGTAAACACATCTCTCCAGTCTTCACGCTTCTGGTCTAACCTGTACTTTGCAATATTCCAGAGGGAAAGAAAGGAACATTTTCATAATCTTCCTATTAAGAGGGGGCAATGGCCAGATACTGTACCTTTCTACTGAGGGCTGTATAAACAGAAGGATTGGGATAAGGATCCCTTGTAAGTATTTGTGAAAAGTATCTGTAATCTGTTGCACAGTAATGCCTCTCATTCAAGAATTAAATTCCTACTGATATTTATATTAATAGATCAGTTGTCCAATACTAACATCTTACAGATCAATGCCAATGTATCTATGATGATAATGGAATGTTTCTCCATATGAAGGGTTTGTTTTTGACAGAGCTATTCAAGATAAAAATGTTCACATATTTTGATATTTCATAAAGTGGTTTGGGAATTCACCAAACACCTGGGCAATGGAACACAAACAAACTGGAAAGAAAAATCACCTTTTGTTTAGATAGTGCAGCTTATAGAGCTCATTTTTCCTTAATGCTTGCCATAAAAATAAGCATTATCTCTCTGACAAGGCTGGTATCACAGTTATCAGGAATTATAAAGTCAAAGATTTTATACATACACACCCCAAACCAGAGTTAATAATTAATTTCAAAATACCATGAATTGATGCATAACAGAATTCCAAATATTCTCATGAATATTAAATCTATGATCATCAGGACGCTGAGGCTAAGTGATTTTTGCAGTCCTAGACTCTGTAGTACAACTTTTGAGAGGCCACACGAGGTTAACTCAAGTGACTGGTTCCATTAATCTAGTGACCAGTTCTATTCGTTTGTAACATTTGAGTCATTAGACATAGTTCTTGGTACAATTGCCCGATGGTTCTTGTTAGGCAAATTAATCACTGATCTCTGTGTAAAGCATCTTTTTCCAACTATCTGTTCCCACCTTTTCTCCAGGTCACCTCAAACTTTGGGAATACAATAAAAAAAAAATAGAGAAAGCCATTTCTTAGTAGCTTGGGGGGAATATGAAACAGTTATGAAAGTCAAAGCTGTTTGACAGTCTCTATCTTTGATGTAAGCAACTTTTGAGACCCAAATGACTGAATTTCAGACTGAGCTCATCTCATCAGACGGACACACGTGTGATTCCCAACATCCCTTTCACCTCTTTTTTTTCTCCCCTCTTCTTTTTTTGCAAGGCCACCCTTATCAAGTTATGTATGAATGAACAGAAGTGTCTTTCATCCCCCACTTGCCTCACGGTTCAAAAGGAACTACTAAAATAGCAGCAACAAGAATCCAGCCGCCTGCCAGCGGGCTCGCGCACGTCCCGTTCTGAAAGGCATGTGAAAGGTTGGGGAGCTCAGCAGAATTTTTATGTACGGGAGCAGACCCAAGGAAAACTCACACGCCATAACCAATTGTGGACAGAGGATCATCTATCAGCAGACAAATGCAGGAACTCCAGAATGTCTCTCCTCAAATGAAATAATATATCTTTGAAAGCCAATGCCCGTTTTAGGCCCGAGGCCCATATATCAAGCCTGAGAGGCTTGTGGAATCGCTCCAGGGCCATTAACCTTCCACCTGTTTCCCCTTGTCCTTCAGGATGAGACCCTGCCCTTGATTTTCCTCCCTTCCCCTGTTCATCTTCCGGCGGAGTGTAAATGTAAAGCAGCGGGCCTGCGAAATAATTCAAAGGCAATGGACCAGGGGCACGGTTACAAATCTCTGCCACTGGCACTGTGACTTATGCAGGCAGTTTGTCACACATGAGCCAGGTGACCTCTGTGACATAACAGAGAAAAATATCGCCAGAGATCAAAAATGGGATTCGGAGCGCGCTAAGTAACTCTGCTCTGCAGGGTGGGTGGGTTGTAGGGTAACCAAGATTCCCCCTTATACCAAGAACATCTGTCCTAGAGAAACAGAAAAGATAGCCCAGGGACTCCCTAATTGAAATCATTTCTGTCAGGTAGAATTGGGGCCGTTCCTGTAACATCAGCCTTAGCTTTTCTCCTTTCTTGACCGTGCCTGATCGTTGCTGTGAATGCCGGGTACAAGCAACATCAATCCATCTAATTCAACCTTAACGCAGAGAAATTAATAGAATTTGAAAAACATAAAAGTGAGACCCTGAAGAATTTGTCAGAGCGAGTGCTTAAAAGCTACAGTAATAAAGGTAAAAAGAAAAGTTATACTATAGCTTATAAATTTACTAGGTCAAAGAAGTGGTTTAGTTAATTTTTTGAGACTTACACTATCCGTTAAAATCAATCACAGATGTTTATTGTGTATCATGTGTAACATTAAGAAAAGGATAGTAACTAAAGGATCTAATGAGATCACATAGATAAAGTTACTTTAAAAAGTTCAAAGCATTCTCCAAATGATATTAGAATTTAGGAAAACGTAGAATGACCCATGCATGGCTTTAAAAAACAGAGGTGTATATTGGAAGGAAATTAGCAGTTTAAATATTCTTAAGTCTGAATTAGAATTAACTTCTAGTTTGTATTTATTACCTAAATTATGGTTTTCCCCAGTCTCACGTATTATCTCTTGCATCCAGAAAATGGACGAGACCTTGAAATAGTCCTCCCTAGGACTCTTGTCTTTTTGGTAGGAGCATTTAGTTTTGATTTTTTCATGAATTAAAATAACAACAACAATTAAACTTGGCTGACGGGTAGAGAGATGCAAGCACACCTTAGTTCCTTCACTTCCTGTTCTCAAGCAAGGCAGCTGGAACGCGAGAGATTTCCCTTGTCGCCTACACTCCAGATACACAGGCAACAGTGCCTCTTTCCAAGTGCTTCCCTGATTTTTTTGTGGCCCAACTCCCTCCTCAAGCTTGCCGATACCAATGTTAAATTTCTGTCATGTGGAGATGTCCGAAAATAAAAATAAGCAGCTTGGTTTTTTTTAAATAAATTAGAAAGTTCTGGTGTCACAGTTTGGAGCAATTTCAAATGCCTGCTTAAATCTGCACAGAAACATGGGGATTCTAACAGATAAGTTCTTTCCTTGGGACTATTACTAGGTTTCACGAGGTCCGTGAAGCCCTAGGATTGCACGCAAAATTTTTCTTTATGCGTTTTTTAGGGCAGATTAATAATAGCTTGCATCAGATACTCAGAGGTATTTATGATCCAAAGAATGTTCACAGTGACTGTAGAGAGTAGAATTTGAAGCTCTAAACTAGAATCAAAAACTGTGAGGATCCCACAAGACCCTAGAGGCCATCCAGCCCGACCTGCCATCCTGCAGATGGGAAAAGGCAGCCAACCAAGAGGGGGCTGCACAACTACAATTTAGTGAAACAACAGCCAGTGAAAATTCGTTAGTGAAACTCCAGACTCTTGCTTCCTAACCGAGGACCTCTTCCACTCCATGTGATACCAATCTTTCCTTTGGCTGTGGTTTAAAAGTTGAATGTTGTTTTACGTCCCTTAAAATAATTTTTCTGTGATGCAGAAACCTAATTATAAGAATTACATATGCTTTTCAAAGAACATAAAACATTTTGTAATTATGGCCTTAGGCATCTGTTGGTATGAATAAATGTTAAACGACTTTCATTTGGAGATTAAAATTTGTTCTTCTAAAAGAAACAGCGCTAGTGGTAGATATTAAGCCTTGAATTCTTGTTAGGTTTCCTTCCTGAAAATAATAGATTGTATACATGTCACATGACATGGTGTGCCTAATTTTTAAGGAGATTTTTTTTATATCTATTTCATTGTAAATAAATTTTAAGCATCTCTATAATATTTAATTTACACAAATAAATCCATGTCCCTTACGGTAAATATGGGTTAGTGGATACTCTTTTGTAACATTTATGAAAATCTCAAACCAAAATCATATAATGCCATCTATTACAAACAAAGTTTCTACTTAATGTTTGATTATATTGAATTTTCTAATACTTCCAAATTATTAACAAAAATGCTAAGCAAGTCATATTGTTCATTTAAGTAGAAGCTTTGTACCTGCTCAATAGCAAAAACACTAAATCTGAAAAAATGTCGACTGCTCTCAGAATTATCAAATAAAACTAAGGCATTTAATATTTTCAGCAAGCCACCTAAATTGGTCACTCCTTTTAGAGGACAGTACAGGACAAAAAATGGAAAAGATATTCCAATAGTAAGTTACCCTAAAATTTTTAATCCGCTAATGTTCTATGATTTAAAACAAATAAAATATGGTTAGCCTGCAGCCAAGAAAAAAAAAATTCCTGGGCATGAATCACTGCTTACATTCTTTTCCATCCACAAACAATTTCATTTGGGAAAGTTGCCACATAGTATCGACAGTGACAACAAATGGCATTGTCCCGTGAACATCTGTTTCCGACTCCCACACTGATACTGCAGGCTGGGTACTTAGGAGTTAGTTGGTCTTCACAAGTTGCTGAGCTACAAAGGAACTGGAAATCACTGGTACGTTGAGGTTTTATTATTGGAACACAGGAAAACTTTATCATCATGCTGGGAAGTTCTGTATCTTTTGAAATATTGGAACCGGGGTTATGTTAGCACATTAAGCCATGCGGAAGACTACTTCTGAAGAAAGGGGAGGAAAAAAATTGTTTCTTGTCTATTATGTCCTTGGGTTGAGGTTCCCACTCAATCTTCATATAACTTCCTCACCCACCCTCAACTGAAAACTATTTTGTTTTCTAAAAACGTTCTTGAGTTTAGCTTCTCATTAAAATCGAGAGAACAGAATCCCAAAGAAATCCTAAGCTAAACAAGATAAATAAACACTATTGTTTCTTAACAAAAAAACAAATGAAACCAGAAGAGCTTTTACATACGCTTTTATTTTTTCTAAATTCACACGCTGCCCTGCTTACATTTTCTGAAAACCTGGCAACATAAGGCTCATAACTACTTCGGACTAGAATCTCCTGACCTCAGCCCACAACGTCAAAGGGAGGAGGGCAAAGAGCTGCTGGGAAAAAAGCCAGTAAGAGTGGGATAAGGGGAGAGGTGGTGACAAGACAGACAGGGACCCTGCCTTTGCTACTGAACCTGTGCCGCGGAGCTAACGGTGTGTGCTGGTCTATCAATAACCATTCAAGTGCACAGGACAGATATCCACTCTGCTTTATGCCTTTTCTCAGTGTAGCATTTAGTTTTAGCAAAAGCAATAATGGAAGTGAAAGTTATTCACAATGGTACTTCTAAATCAATGTATATTCAAACTATTTGCATGCTCCAAATGAATTTGCATATTGCTGCGGCTAGGAGGCTTCCCTCTTTGGGGGGGTTAAAAATAGGAAATGCTGAGTGGGATATGCAATGAACGTCTGACTTGCATAAGATTTTTTAAATCTTTCCTTCGAAAAAGACATATTAGAACATGTTCCAGAAGATATTGTTTACCTCGTTTGGCATCACACAAAACAGGCACTCAAAAATATATTTGTTGAATAGATCACTAAATGAAATAACCACAGAGCTGTCTGGCTGAAGATAGGACAATAATAGATTCCTACCGGAGAGAAATAATTCTAATACTTATTTTGCCTAGAATATGATCTTATGCCAGTATACACACATAGTTTGTAAGTAATATGCTTTTTAAAAATAGTCTAGTGATTACTAAATACCATTTCTTCATAATTTCACATGCTGAAAACCACTACAAATATAACTAAAAAATAATCATTCAGTCTATCCTTACTACTTATGGGAAAATACATCTGTATTTGGAGAAGTTTTTTTCTTCATTTGATTCCAGTCAACACTGATTTAAACAACAAAAAAAGTCAAGGTACTTGATTTGTAGCTTATACTCGATTCTCAAATAATTGCACTCATTTCAATGGTAGGCTGTCATAAAAAGAAAAGATTTTAATAAACAGGCAATCAAAAATTGAAATAGATCTGTAATATTCATGCATGTGAATCCTTTTATTACAAAAAAAAGATAAAACTGGAATTTTATCTGTTAGATAGGACAATAATAGCCTATGTTTATATGGGCTTTTATACTTTTCAATATACTTTTACCATGTCATTGGCTCCTCACAAGGCCCTTGGAAGATAGGTAAGGACAGCCATTTTCAGCCAACTCAATCCTGAAGATTGAGTTAATTCAAGTGGTACTATACCTGCAGTTTTCCCTGCTACCCTCTCCACAGACAGAGAAGCTCTGTTCTCTGTTCTAATAGGTCTCATCTCTATTGCACACCCTTTGTAAATTCTAATTACGTGTTTACAAGTGTCTCCCCAGCTGTGCGTGGGTAGTAAGAAAGGACTAAGTATTTTAATTAATCTTGTATCCCTAACTGCTTTGCACTGTGCCTGGCATATTGGGGGGCTCCATTTATGTTTGCTGCATTAATCAGAAAACTGTGGCTCAGAGAGGGTGTGTGTGTGTGTGTATGTGTGCCCTCCATATCTGTGGATTCTGCATCTTCTGTATCCGTGGATTCAACCACGGATCAAAAGTATTTGGAAAAACAATTGCTTCTGTACTGAACATGTGCAGACTTTTTTCCTTGTCATTATTCCTTAAACAATGCAGTATAACTACTTACATTATGTTAGATATTATAAGTAATCTAAAGATGATTGAAAGTATATGGGAGGATGTACATAGGTTATGCAAACACTAAGCCATTTTTGTATCAGGGACTTGAGCATCCTTGGATTTTTGGTACCTGCGGGGGGTCCTGGAACCAATGCCCATGGATACCAAGGGATCACTGTACACACATATGCTTATATGTGTGTATATAAACGCTTTGACCAATGCCGTAGGGCTCGTTAGTGGTCCAGGTGAAACAGAACTGACTCTTGGTCCAACGCTGTCCATTATGTACTACTTCTTCCAACTTCACTGGCATTAACTGATCTTTTATAGATATAATCTGATAATAACCAAATAAGTTAACAAAAAGGCAAGCAATCAGTGCTGATTTTAGTAAGGAAGTAAAGATAAAATTCTTCATCACACCTTGTCTCACCCAGAGGAAACATCAGCCTGCCAATTTTACAAACATGCCAGTAAAAGAATTTCCTTGGCAAACTGACAGCATGGAAATGTCCTTTTTAAAACTCAATTAACCCCCTAAATTCATGAGCTTGCTAGAGACGTTTCTTATGCCATGGAATACAAGGCTCAGGGAGATGCTCTTCCCCTTTCTATTTCTGGACATCTTCTTTTGTTCACGCTCGCTAATAATAGTGGCAGAGCTGGGGGCGGCTATTTATAGACCTGAAAGCAGCATGACTCTGTGAACACTTTATTCATTTATATTTCCTGTGTTTATTGTTACCTTACCTTTTTAGTAATTAAAAGTGTTCATCCAAGATTTTATTTAGCAACAAATCAGTTGTAAATAGCTTTTCTTTTAATATATGAAAGCCTATATATAGACTCAATAAAATATTTTACTCCCATTTCCTTATTAACTAAAAACAGATTTCAATGGGGGGCGGGGGAAGAGTAAACAGCTGTTTTCTTTCCAAATTTTATACAAAGTCGAGTTATTTGACCTTCAGGTGTTTTGATTAAAAGAGTCTCACTTTATGTGGTAAATCACTAAAATTTAGATATTGAACTGAGATATTGAAGCAAAATTATTGCTATAGCTAACCTACCATGTATTTATTAACAGACTATAACTTTAAAATATATCTGATTGTTATATAATATGGTTAGAAAATATAATGTTAAAAATGCCTCCTCTGCTCCATAAAAAATTGCTTGCTAGAATACAGGGTGTCTAAAATAGTCCTATCTAGGACTTCCCTTGAAACCAATGGGTGCCCTGCTATAGGAAGCACTCAAAACCAGAAAAATCAATTTTGCCAGTTACTTCTGCTATCCCCTTATCTTGATTTTTGATAAGTGAGTTAGACCCTATCCCTTTATAAGCAGCTCCTTGTGAAGACGGTCACATCAGACATCAATCTATTTCTATACCACATCTAAGACAACAGAAATGCACGTGTTGTCAACCTGAACCAGCATTCCGTACCTACCGTGCCATTTATTACGGAATACAGACTGTTTACATCACAAAGTGAAACTCAAGATAGTTCGTATGCATCTATTTTAAAACTGACCGATTTGTAAGACCCTCAGAAAACAATATCTGCTACATAACACCATTGGCTCTGTCTCCAAGTGGGGAAGTGCTCAGGAACACAGGTGGTGTCGGCCCTGCGGCCCCATTGAGTATCAGCTCTGCTTTTCATCACAGCCTCAAAATCCACTAGAACGGAGACAATTAGGTTTTTAATCTACTATAGTCTCTTTAAAAATAATCAGCAGTTAATTGGAGCATTCAATCTCAAAAGCTCTCTTTCAATAAAAACATTTTTTACTCCTCTGCTCGAAAACTGATCAAACTAAGAGATTCAGCAAAAGTGGGAGCAATTATGTAAACATTTATTCACCAATACTCAATATGAGATAATTTAACTACTGGATTTGCCCTACACTCAAATGCAATAGAACAATAGATTTTAGGTGCCCTTGTTAAGTGCCATTTCAATGTGTTTTTACCTGAGGTTTTGTTTTGTTAAAGTTAATGCTAAATAAATACTTCTTAGCTCAGAAACCATGGTGAGACATTACATCTGTGCAGCAGAGTGCTTTCAGACCTAAGCTAATTATTGATATATTAGGGGTTTTTTTCCTTATCTCCTGAAGTGAAATCAGATAGGGTTCAAAGCTGTGGAAAAACCTACAGCAAAAACACATGAAATAATATTCTGTGGATGTTAGCTCTTCTCTATGATGTGTCTGACACATTTGATTTATAAATCAAAGAACATTAATCAAAATAGTTCTACAAATGATTTGACTTAGCCTGAATTCCCAACTAGTTAGCCATCTGAGTAAATAATTCCTAACCAGTTGCTCAAAAAAGATCAGCTCACAAAAAGACATATCTGGAAACGTAGGTAGCTTTGTTATCATTTCAAAAGACAAACTCATTTTCACTCTCTCTTACAAAAAATGCCAATGCATTTCTATTATTCCCCACAGATTCTTCCAGAATTCTCTCATTTACTCGAGAACCTGTGCACACAGGCTGACACTGTGCTACGTGTCATAACTGCTCGTGTACAAACACAGCCAGGTGCGGCACCTTCCCACGGGGCGAAAGCCAGCAACTTCAGCCAGCTCCACGTCAGACTGGCTTACACATTTTGTTAAATTTCCTGAACAGATTTTTGACAAAATGTTCTTATGCAGGAAGGCAGTGAAGTCTTCTGATTGATCGTTTCATTTAAAGAATATAGTATTGACTTATTTAAAAATAAAAATCATCACACACTCCAAAATATGTGACTGGCTCATAGAATTTCTTGGGCTGCCTTCTCTCTTTACCTTAATGACTCTTCAAACCAGAAGACAATGAAAGCCCAAACCCACAGCAAATGCACAAACAGGCTCTGTTATCCATTCACTTAACTAACATCTACTGACAGCTTATTAGGAAAAAGAAAGTAGATGCCTGTGACAAATTACCTAAAACCAACTGTGGACAAAACCATGTACGATTTGTGTCAGTGATACTACCTTGCAAATAGCAAGTGCTCGAGAAACTTTGTTTTCCTGGCAATATTAGAAATTAACAAAGATCACTTTTATTTTTAACTTTCACAAAGCCTTTTTCATTTATGTTGAACTTGGAGCTCTGGAGAGTAAACTCTTCATGAAAATGTCTCTTAACATTCCCTTTTAAAGCCAACCAGAGTTCATCTTAGAAAAAACGACTCATGGACACATGTATAGTATTGAGACATAATTAGAGATGATGTTTTCCAATGTTCCTCTTAATTAGTCACCTAAGAATTCTAATCTTTTTACTTACACGTAAAGGGCAAGACTGGGTAAATAAAATCAAACAGGAAATGTGAGATTATTTAGTAGTTTATTATGTTATCCCTCTTAAGAATAGAAAAATTGAATTTCTGCAGTATGAAGGACCTCCACGACCTTTATGACAGGCTTCCTAATCTCACCATAGGAAACCCCACATTTTTCTAATGAGGTCACTGTGAAATCTGTATCTATACACAACACTACCGCTGTTGGAGGGTGTGAACTCTTCAGGAGCCCTTCATGCATCGCAACCGAAACAGAATTTAAGACATGTTCTAAGTGCATCCTGGTTCGGTGTAGCCATGGCAACCTGTGCCCTTTCCTCCTGTGTCTGCCACCTGCCCCGGCCCGGGGTTTCGCAGCCTGCCTCAGTGTTCGCGCGGGTTCCAATTCAAGTTACACAGTTGTGCCGCCAGTAAAGTGACACTCCCCCTTTGACATTAGAGGGAATCAAGGACCGTGTTCTTTACGTCTTGAAACTCTATGCCAAGATTGACCCAGAGAAGCTCTCAGTAAATTCTCATTTTATGAAAGACCTGGACTTAGACAGTTTGCACCAAGTGAATATTATCATGGACATGGAAGATGAATTTGGGTTTGAAATTCCTGCCATAGGGGCAGAAAAGTTAATGTGCCCACAAGAAATTATAGAGTACATTGTAGATAATAAGCATGTATATAAATAAGACATAAGACCCTCTTGCTTCACTGAGAGAAGATTCAGATGATACTGACAAGTATCTGGAAGTGAGAACGAATTCTGGCATTATTGTGGACTTTGACAGAGTGATTCTGTTGGACTTGTATTTAAATTGTGTTAAGTATTTTATCCTTTGAAAATAAATCTATAAAACCAAAACCAAAAGACATGTTCTATTTAATAATTTGTTTGATATTACATACTAGAAATTTCTGTCCAGGCATGGTGGCTCATGCCTGTAGTCCGAGTGCTTTGGGGGGCCGATGTGGGAAGATCACTTGAGGTCAGGAGTTCGAGATCAGCCTGAATAATAGCAAGAGCCTGTCTCTACTGAAAATAGAAATATCAGCTGGGCGTGGTGTGTACACCTGTAGTTCCAGCTACTCAGGAGGCTGAAGCAAGAGGATTGCTTGAACCCAGGAGTCTGAGGTTGCTGTGACCTAGGCTGACGCCACGGCATTCCAACCTGGGCGACAGAGCAAGACTGTCTCAAAAATAAACAAATAAATAAGCAAACAAACAAACAAATTTCTTAGGGTAAGGGGAGTGAAGTAGAATTAACGGGATTGGGTCTGGCACCAGCCAGTCTAGGTGAGGTAAGGAGAAGGTAGAATGGTTAAGGCTGAATAGCCAGAGAATGTCAAATTATGCTGTAAATGTTGAGCTTAGCTGATGGAAAAGTCCCTTCTTCAGTCTACAAGCATGACTGTTTTGAAAGTCCTGATGCCAATAAGAAATTATTTTTAGAATGAAAGACTCTGCAGAAGCCAGGTACAGTGGCTCATGCCTATAAACCCGGCACTTTGGGAGGCCGAGTGAGGCAGGAGGGTGGTTTGAGGCCAGGAGTTCAAGACTAGCCTGGGCAACATAGCGAGATGCTGTTTCTAAAAAAAATTTTTTTAATTTTTTAAAAATTAGCCAGATATGGTGAAGTGTTGTTCCTGTAGCTATAGCTACTTGGAAGGCTGAGGCAGGAGGATCTCTTGAACCCAGGAGATTGAGATTACTGTGAGCTTTGATCACACCACTGCACTCCAGCCTGGACAACAGAGTGAAACCCTGTTTGATTAAAAACAAACAAACAAGCAAAAAACTAGAAATCTCAGTAAGTGTGTCTGGCGGTTAAAACCTATTTTAGTCAATTTGGGTAGTCTAGACTTAAATCCTATTAGATCAAATTTTAAAATACTATCATCTATGTAGATTTCTATCTTTATTCCCACCTCCTCCCAGGCCACATGATACTCTATACATGAAATCCCTTAGCAGCACTGCAAGTCAGAAGCAGATTTACTTGAAACTAATGAACCTGAGTTTCAGGAACCTTCACGTGCACAAGCACTTCCAAGGCTCTTTGAGGGGCTCAAGCAATGTGTATGCACAAGGTCCAGTGTTTTTGTAAAATATGCAAAAGAGAGATTTTTGCATTCTTCTTCATCAAGAGTTTCCTAAATTGTGTAAGTTTTTAGGGTCCACAAAGATGGGATCAATTTCTGCTGCAAGGGATGACTGGCTTGAGCTAATAAGTGAACTGACAAGAAGCCTTTTCAACTATAGAAATATTAGACAAAATAATGTCAGTTTGTTTTTTTTCCCCCAAATGCCTAGAAGTAAATTAAGTAAGGTACTAAGCAGTGGGAAATAAAGTCTTGTTGGAATATTGTGAGACTTAAGAATTATCATAGATGAAACACTCACTGCTATTAGCAGGGTTATTGATTCTGATGTGTATGACATATTTATGCTCATCTATAATTTTGTAGATAAATCCCTGGATTTGTTTTATAATCCAAACTCCGACACTGCTCTGCCCCAGGGGGAGAGAAGCCTTGGAAAGAGTGTAGCGTGGATATCTTGTGCTACTACAGAAAAGAAAGTTGAAAGAGTTCTTAAAAAAAAAAAAAAAGCAGCAACGATGATTAACGTATTAAAGATGAAGCTTAGAAAAAACATTTTAAATAACTAGCAATTTTGCCCTCATCAAAAGGACTACAGAGGAAAACAAACTGAGTCTATGTCGAGTCACTGCCACAAATTTTGGATCAAATTCTTCTACAGGATCCACACTGGAGTGAGAAAAATACTTTTAAAGGTAACACCCCACACTTTTAAGACAAGGAGATCTATGTTCCCCATTTTCTCGAGCTCATAGCCAACCTTAGAGCCAGGAAAGTCTAGGAGGGAAGAACTAACAGTTCTCAGTCATTATTTCCCTGTGTGACAACCTGACAGAATTTGCAGCCTGGTCAGCTGGGGTCTGCACGGGGGCCCAGCCCAGTCTTAACTAGACCCCTCTGTCTTAATTCCTGAAATAAGTTTGGATCCCCTAAAGATTGAATACTTTTAGGTCTTCATGTAGCTTCAATTCAACAAATAATCATAGCAAAGGGTAACCACATGTTCCATCTCTCTCTAGTGACAGACCCAGAGGGAAGGATTTAAGTTTTCCATTAAAAAACTATCTTGACTGCTGTTAAACTCTGAAATAGGTTGTAGGGGACTTGTAGAGGACCCCTGACCTTGAGAAATCTTTGGGAAGAGCTTGCTTTCTCATGTGCATGGAGTGGCTTAGCTGTGCTCTCTTGAATAAAAACAAGGATTAGAATAAACCAGCGGTTCCCAAAGGGGGCGTCTGAGAATCAGCCCCGGCATCTGGATCTATCTGTTCAGGGAGATTTTTAGAAAAAGTGCGACACTTGCCCCTAGAGACTCTGGTTCCCCTTCTCCACAAATGGTTCCCAAGGGCTTAAGCCAAAAACTTCAGTTTTGCCTGTTTCATCTCCTTTTCTCAAAGTCCTGGCGAATTCTATCAGCTTAAACTTAACATAAATCCTGGGTCCATTTGCTTCTCTCCCAGCTCCGCCACTCTCATGCCCTGGTCTAAACCTCCACCACCCTCTCCCCAGGGTGCTGGCCCTCCTATATCCTCTCTTGCTTTCCTTCCACTTTTTTCCCACCTGCTGCCAGAGCAATTTTTTCTCTAATGAGAATTTGATGAACTCAGTCCATTGCTTTAAATCCCCCTGTGGTTTCTTATTCCACTCAGAATAAAATACAAGCACTTCATGAGCTGGACCTTGTCAAACTATTTGACTTTATCAGGAACCATTATCCCTCCTCAATCACTAATTCTGAGGCTCAGTGACCTTGCTTCATGGTTCTTGAAAATACTGAGCTAGTTTCCACCTCACGTGCCTGGACTGTTGTGTCTCCAGACCCAACAAGGCTGTTTCTTTCTTGCTATTTAGATTTCAGCTCCAGTGTCAACTCTTCATACTGTTCTTCCCCGAATCCTTCCAACGGTTCCCTCCTTCCCCACTCACTTGTTTATTCTTTCAGTGAACACTACCTTTGTTGGTCTGTTTATCATCTGCTTCCCTCTCACTATAGTGTGAGTGGCGATAAAGGCAGTGCCCTTGTTGATCTTGGTCAACATAGTGTCCATCCCCTGGTCTAGAACACAACTGGACTCGTACGGAATACTTAATTCATATATGTTGAATGAATGATTCATCCACTTTAGTGGGATAGCTCCTCAATGTGTACAGACACTGGAAGGTTGACCTGGTGACATTAAATCAATGACTATGAAATAAACAGCAATAAATCAGTTTGAGGTGAAAAGGAGAAAAAAAAATCTAATACAGGATTTATTAACCAAAAAAAGAGAGGTAAAAAACCTTTCTGGTCAAAAAGAATATTACACTGAAAAAATTTTAAACCATTGCCTTTGTTTAAATTTAACATGAAACAAGGACCTCAAATACATACATGTCACCAATAATCCAAATTTACCTAGAAGGAAAAGGCCTGTTGGAAATAATAACCAAAATAACTAAGCATACAAGAGGTGCCAACTCTATACCTTCTTTACAACAACAAGCAGTACATAAAGAAAACATTGAAATGCACTTTCAGCCAAATGCTGGCAAACAATGGAAAACCTATACCAGAATCAAAAACGTGAAATTAGACAGCAGGCCTATGTTCAGCAGTTATTACAGATTGTGATACATTTTCAATCCTTCCAGTCGCCCCATGCTTAAACCCCTCTGGTGGCTTCCCTTTGCCTTGGATAAACTCTGTATTATGAGAACCTTACATGAATGCCCTGCTCATCTGTCCAGCTTTACCTCTTGCCCCTTCCCCCTACTCGATCCTCCAGCCATAGGAATTGCTTGAAGTTCCCAAGAAGTGCAATGCCAACACCTCTCTGCTTTTGCACAAGCCTGACCCCCCCCTCCCCTCACTCCCACCTGCCCATCTGGTTCACAACTCCTACTCATCCTGCAAGACCCCTCTTGGTTATTTTCTCCTTTCTTGACCACACTCTCCCCTCCCCAGCTGGGTTAGGTGCCCCCTAAAGGGCTTGCACTACCTTCTGGGCAAACCTCCCTTTCTTTACGTTTTAGTCATTACTGGACTAACGCAGTGTTTCTCAGGGGTTGGCTTGTTGTCATGAGAATTGAATTGTACTTTTGGTTCAAATAGAATATTAAACATTGGTGTAAGCACAGTTGGTCTGATCATATGTGTGCTGTCATAGCCTTGTCCTCGTACACGACTTCCAGGTCAGTTTGCTGTTGTGTTTGCTGCTGCATCGACGGCAGGGAGGGGTTCCACGTTAGTTGGGAAAAGTGCCACGGTGGACTTAACATGTGTAAAGTGAAGACTGCATTTGTCTTTATCTTTAGCAATTTAGCACAGCGACTGACAAACAGTAGGAATGCAATAAATGTTCGTGATGAGAGAGTGAGTGAATAAATAAATACATGAATAAAACCCAAATCTGGTCTAATCCTAGGTCAGGACTATTAATTTATGGCAGAGTGTTTAAGAATGTGCTTCGACTCTAAAGCGAAATACAACACCCCAGCAAAACGTATAGGCATAATGTGTTTTGATCCTTTTCAAAAGCTAACATCTCAGTTGGACCTTTCCAAATACATGACTGACATGAAGTTATGTCTTCAAGATCTCAGCACTTCATTGATAAAACCATAAAAGTAATTCTCAATGGTCAAATAAAACTCTTTCCATGACATTCATAACCACAAATACCAACACATGAATGTAAAATATTAATGTTTTTAAAGCATGTTATTCCTCATAAAAGTGAACCAGGACCATTGTTTTTACTGCAAATATCTGATGTGATTTGAAGTTAGTTCAGCAGCAATATTATTGTGCCCAAGCACCTTCTCCCCACTTAATTTAGGTGCCAAACAGATCCAGAACTTTTTTTCCTCCAAAGCTGGAGCAAGAATCAATTAAAGTCCATAATAATGTGTTAACTAGCTAATGCAGCAGTTAACATTAAGAGGCATTTCAAGCCTCAGAGTTTTTAGCAGTAGTAGAGCTTTTCTTTCATTCACTCTGTAAGATCTATAATTGAAAGAATGCTGTGAGAGATGCCTTTCATCAGCTCTGCGAGTTACATTTCCTGCTTTGATAACTGTACAAGGAAAATCTAAGGCACTTCAAGCCACCCAATTACGTTTGATTAGCTAGTCAAAATAATGTAACAGCTTTTCATCACCCAAAGGAAAACTTTTGAAGAATTCTGCTGCCAACATTTCTGCGCAAACACTCATCTATATCATTATTTCATAAGGGGGAATGTAATATTTAGTAAGTTTTTTAAAAAATTAGGCAGTAGGTAAAGCCACTTATTCATCACAACTTTACATCAAAAAAGCCCGACTGCGATGATAAGATGTGGGTGGTAGAGGAGCATTTGTAGCGAATGCAGAGTTGACAGGATACAGTGGTCACAATGAAACAAACGGCCTTAGATTGAGCCAACCATTCAGAGAACATGTCTGAAAACAGGATATGCACTGAAAACTCCATGGTATATACACAGATTTGGCAGGGAAAAATAATCCTGGACCCCAAACCTGTGCATGCGTGTCATTATTTTCTAGCAAATGAATGTGAGTGTGCCTGTCTAAAAATCAGGAGCACTCATTAGGAAGTCATCTAAAACATTATTCTAAGAATTTTCAGGTTATTGAGAATATTTACTGAGTGTGGTTTAAAAGTAAAGCCAAGATGTGTATGTTTTGCCTTTACCATTGAGGAGTTTGTGTCCCTCCTCGAAATTTTGAGCACATTAATTCAACATGTGTCCAGTGTCTATGATATTCCATTCCCATAAAAATGTTTTTAATTTAAATGAAATAATTATACTGCTTTCTCAGGTAAATCATGCTGTAAAGAGGGCATCTAGAAATGTGATAGTTAATTCATAGGAGATGGTCCTGCCGTGGACTTTACAAACCAACAGTCCCGAACCACTGATGAAAGACCAGTTACATCCATGCTCCCAAATGAAAGACAGAGACCAGGACTTTAAAGACACCGGTCAGAGATTACATTCCACCTTTGCTATGCTCTTATTGCACAATAAAGGACAGACTTTAGACCTATTGGCCAATTATTCCATCTGTCATGTAAAGAAAAAGCATTCTTATGGAATTAGAAGCTGGATCCAGTTTGGTTGTAACGTTAATCCCCAATGTTGTGCAATCTGAGTGGCATTTCCAGATACACAAGATAATGTGGTTTTCTTTTAGTTGTTGTAGAGAAACGGTCAGCAGCAGTGCTCAATAAGCCCTGTGTACTTGAGACTTAATTTTTCTCCTCTAAGTTTCTGGCTATTCCCTCACGGTATACCACATGCGAAGAATTCACAGAATTGGTCCTCCTCGGTCCTAAACATAGCATTTGAAAATCGTTTCCAAGCAGGAAGTTACAAGTGAAGAAAACATTGGTGACCATTTGTGGGACTGTGTGGAAATGTGGCTCATGAGACTGAAGTAGAAGTTCCTTGTCATGCACAGAAACCCTCACAACTATTTGAAAACAAGAGAATTTTAGAGTCAACTTTGTATGAGCCGGTGGGATTCACACCTAACTCAACTTGCTACGCGTCCAGCCCCCGTATTCCTTCTAGCCCTTACCCACTGAAGCTGGACTGCCACCTACAACAGAAAATGCCTGCGTGGAAGTCACCTTGTAGAGTGGAAGGAACAGGTAGAAGTTCTATCGATTATCACTAACTACAGCCCATCTCTGGGGTCCGTCAGCTGTTCCCTTTGCCTTCTCCACTCATCCTCAGACCTGCAGAGTCTGAGCATTCTTCCTTGCTCAAGCTGAAGGGTAAATGCAGATACAGCTGAGGACAGGGGTTAGCAACCATTTGGTTCCTGAAACCACACTGCCGTAGAAGGTAGTGCCTAAGGGTGTTCTTGGGATCCTGGGGCATAAGAAGGGAAGGAAAAAAAGTAAATTGAGTCAGAAGAGAGAAAGAGAAAGTAAATTGGGTCAGGACAAAGAGAAAGGGAGGAAAGTGGACAAAATAAAAGAAAATGGGCCGGGCGCGATGGCTCACGCCTGGAATCCTAGCACTCTGAGAGGCCGAGGCAGGCGGATCACTCAAGGTCAGGAGTTCGAAACCAGCCTGAGCAAGAGCGAGACCCCGTCTCTACTATAAATAGAAATTAATTGGCCAACTAAAAATATATAGAAAAAATTAGCTGGGCATGGTGGCACATGCCTGTAGTCCCAGCTACTCGGGAGGCTGAGGCAGAAGGATTGCTTGAGCCCAGGAGTTTGAGGTTACTGTGAGCTAGGCTG
>CAUYRT010058548.1:0-17141 GCA_963574885.1 Lepilemur ruficaudatus | reverse complement strand
GAGGGTTGTAAGAAAAACTGTATGGCTGGTGGCAGGCACTCCCTCCCCTCCCTAAAGAGGAGAGACCCACAAAGGTGACTGTTAGGCCCAGCTAAGTTGAAGGATAACCACACCCAGATGCCCACCCAGATAAGAAAGTTTCGATTCCCGGATTCCGAAAATACCACCAACCCCTCATAATCCTCAATAACCTCCAAAGGTCACTGGAAAATCCCCAACTCTTCCCGCCAAAAGCCCCCGGCCCGCCTCCAATAGCATAAAAGCCCTCACCCCTTCAAACGGGCGCGACTTCTCGGGCCCCATTCCTCGGGACCCGTGAACCTCGCCCAGGAGCGCTCAATAAAGCCACGTTGTTTGGCCCTACTCTGTCTGTCTCTCACCTTCTTTCTGCCGCTGCCAACTTTACAAAAACCAGTTTGATTCCTAAGATAAGACAAAGTTCTCAGGGAAGGGAGTAGAGAGAAGAGGAAGGAGAGGTAGGTGTGTATGGGCCATTCCCAAAAAGTGGTAGAAACTTGAGGTCAGGCCTCTCCTTGCTGAATCAGCACCCTGGTATTGCATTTCATTTATTCAACAAACATTTCTGACACTTTCTATGTCAGCCTCTGAGCCACTCCCCAGAGATACAAAGACCTTTACACTCCTTGTTTTCAGGGAATTTACATCAGTTGATCAAGACTGAAGCTCTTCACTGAGGTGCTCTAGTCTAGCTGGCCACCCTGCCGGCTTCCTACCAAAGATTCTCCATGTCCTGGGATTTCTCCCTACATCCCTGTTTCCTGTTCTACCACCCACCAAAAGCTATGTTTGTCTCATGTTCTCCAGACATTATTTCATGCTTTCTAATGCAGAATGTTCCATGTCATAGTGGCTGCTGAAAATGGGTTATAAGGATGCCCAAGATAATTAATTCTTCAGCCCCTTGATAATCCAAGGGAGAGATCTGAGACCTAGTCACTGAGAGGCCACAGTTTGGTTACCTCTAGGCAACAAGAAGCTTCTTTCAGTGTTCTGTACAAATATTATCATATTTTCATGTGTGCCCTGTTGTCAAATATGTTGGGAAGAACTGTAAATTAATTTATCCAAGTATGAACCAAGAAGTTTAAGCAGATATCCAAATGCACTGCCTGGAAGCTACATCTGGCTTGGAGACATTTTTGGTTTAGCAGAAACAATGTTGATAATCTTAAAAAATTATTTATTCGCAACATTTAAAAATTTCACATAAAAATCTACACGTCTGGCTTCACGTGAAAAATTGACACCAAGCTGCATTCTCATATTGAAATAGTCAGCTGGCAATGAGTAACAGCTGCCCTCTCACAGAGAATGCCCTTTCCACATTACCTGCCTTCTACTTTCACCTACATTACTTACTGCATGCCCTCCGCATCCCCATCATCACTTGAGTTTCTCCTACTCTAGAGCATAATCCACCTTCACATCATCTTCACACCTCACATATACACACAAAATCCCTGTGTCTCAGTGACAATACCTTCAAAAGCAGAAATTAGAGAAGCAATTTATTTTTATTCTAAAAATAATATGTAGCACTATAGAAAATTTAGAAAAGGATTAAAACAAAAGGAAAAATTATTAAATCACCAGTAATCTTTCTGTCCAAAAATAATCACTGTTAAACCTTAGAATGCATTTTTCTGTCTTTTTCTATTGTTACATTCAAGGCTACACGTGGCCTTGTTCCGGGTGGGCTTACATTTCTATATACTTCAAAGCAATTATTATTATTTTTCTTTGTGTTTAAAACCATGGGATTTATTTGGCAATCATGATTTCCTATAAATAAAAATCATCTACTTCTAACTTTATTGTTCAATACAATATTACATACCTTGAACCTCATATATAATAATATTTAAATTGATTTAGAACCCATTACATGCACTAACCCTGTGTAACATTTTTAATGTTTTTGGAATTGGTATGAGTTTCTCATAGGGTGTATTAAATGCTTTGGAGCTTAGATAATAAAATCTATCACTCAGTTCTGATAGAGAGCAGTATGCTATCACTTCTGGTTTCAGAATTTCAGATGTCTGCAATAGCCAATTTCAGATGACCATCAACTGGATGTGGCCGACAGTTGTACCATGTCATTTGCCTATACGTGTATTGAAAAACACTTGAGAGATAGCTGGTTAGATGATGAGAACAAGGACCAAACACCCCTTCTCTCCACCTGCCTCTGACACCTGGGAACTAAATTAGCCCCTAGACTTCAAGAAAAGAGAAGTAAGAATTGACCAAGATTAAGTTTCTGTCATCTCTCATTAACTTCCAACTGGGGCTTATGTAAAATTAAGTTCATAGCATTATAGGCATATAGAAAAATAAGGTAATATTTCCTGGATGTCTGAATTTATGGAGCTTCATCTTTGCTTTGCCTGTTGTTTTTCCCTACAAAAGCCTCCTGCATACTTCCTGGGTACTTTCATTTTTCACAGAAGCACATCGTGGACATAAAAGTAAAATTTCTAAAAACTGTATGGAAATTGTTGAAGCAGTATAAACAGCAGTTACCTCTTCTGTTTTAACTGTGATTGATAAGGTTTCAGAGATTTAAGATGCCAGTGATAAATGCAGCCTGAGAGAGGAGAAATTACGAATTAAAATTTTTTTTCCTTTTCTTTCCAAGTAAAATAAAAAAGTAACAGAAAAAGTTATTATTTTAATATGGTTCTTTTTGGACAAATATAAATAATGTTTACTGTGAGTTTTTTTTTCCTGTTTTAGGCCTTTTTTTTGTAGGTTGTAGCAGCTTTAATAGCATTAAAAACAATTTGAACCAATTGTCATAATTAATCCTCTTTTAAAGTTAGTCCATGTTGGACTTTTCTTTCCTGGGCTATTTATGCATTGATTATTTTAGCATACATTTACAGACTGTCTGCTGTGTGCCAGGCATTATGCTAAAGTGCTGAGGGAAAAGGATGCACAAGACACAGTCCTTTTCCTCTAAGAGGTTTCAGTTTTGAGAAAGACGATTGCATTACAGAGCAATGATGAAGTGGGATTTAGAGTAAGATGAAGTATACAGTGGGGTATCAGAATATGCAACAGGAGCATACTGACAAAACACAAAACTGGAGAAGTGAGCACAAATCAAGAAAAGAGATGGTGGCTGGGTCTTAAAGGATGAGTAAGAGTTTTCCACATGAACAAGTAAGGAAAACCATTCTAAGCGAGAGGTGCAGTATATGCAGAGTTATGAAAGTGTGATGAGAAAGCAAGGTGAGTTTAAAGAAGTAAAACTGGTTCAGCATGACCAAGGAGTTAAACTGGAGAGAGGAAAAGTGCTGCAGATAAGGCTGAACACAAGGGCAGATGTCAGATGATAAAGAATCTTTTATTTCATGTTGAAGGTTTGAATTTCATTCTGAAGGCAATGGGAATTCATTGCAGGTGTTTTAACAGAAGAAGGTCATGATCATATTTGTGTTTTAGAAGGTCAATTTGTTGGTAGAATTAAGAATCATTATTGGAAACAGGGAGACCAGCTAGCAAGCTGGTGCAGGCACCCAGATAAGAAATCATAGTGGCCAGGACTTTCTGATCATGGTCATTATAAATGTTTGTGAAAATGTTTAACCTCATTCATTGGTGTGAAATTCAGATTAAAACAATACTCATTCTTATTTTTGAGTCCTAAAATCTTAAGTCGAAATCTTTCCACCCTCTTGCATGAAAAAGATTCTAATGGTCTTGTCTCAATATTCAGTACATCTTTTTCCGAATCATAAAACCACCATGTGCTGAGAAAGTAACAAAAAAATGGGGATGTGGTTCTTTAGAATTGCAATAATTTCACATATCTGTCACCACAATCTGTTACACCTGTTCATACACCCACCTCTTGTCATTATTAATAGTCTTTTGCTTTCTCAATTTTCCATTCAAATCTAATTTTTAAAAAATAAGCTGACCACCAGATTGGGTGAATCACTTTTATAGTCAATTCTTATTGTTAGTGGAGTTTCACTTTTCACTTTTTAAAAATAATAATAGTTATCCTAAATGTCCAAAAATGTGGTTAAGTGATATCATCATCCTTCTTTAATGTAACAGAAGAAGGCAAGGGAATTGTAGTGCAATATGAATTTAAATTTAGGACTCAAGTTGTGTACTATGGTAGGGATGATTTGAAGTAGAGTGCATTCACTGTGTCAGTTTGCATAAATTTGAATCAAATTGGAAAGGCACTGCTCAATTGACTTTATACAGATAAGTTGAAAAACATAATACTGCATTAGTTGGAAACTTTTGCAAGCTTATTGAATAAATTCAATTTTATGAGACATATTTAGGCATGCTTTTAACTCAAACCTTTCTTTTTCTCCAAATGCCCTTGAATTCAATATTAAATTACTGTGGTTATAATAAAATATTTAGAAGTCTGTTAGCAGTGGCACTTAATGGGAGGACTAAGACTGATGAGAAATAGTTTGAGAAATTCCTGACTCCACTAACAATTTCATAAGAGAGTCAGAATTTCCAAGGCAGAAAATTGGGCCTTGATTTATACAATAGATGAGTTCTTATAATTTGAATTTACAGAAGAACTCATGGAGATTATTTTGTTCAACTTCCTACTATTAAGGAACTGAGGACTAGAGAATTCTCTGATGTAACAAGTGTACAAAACTAGTTGGTAACAGTCCTAGAATCTAGGACAGAGCTTTTCCCCAGCATCCCTGCCCATCTTTTCCATTACCTTATCACCGACTTATTTGAACCAGAGAAGTTTCAACTACAGAAGAAATTCTCTTTTATAAAGTTAATAACCAGCCTCTAAATGACACTATATTTTGTATAAATTCTGAGAATCATACCTTTATTCAGTATACTAACAGGAAAATATATTCAAACAATTAACATCTGTCAAATTTGAACTGAAAGAGTTTGAAGGTTGTGTGGGGACATATAAGTCTGAATTGATCAAAACAGAGGAATTAAAAATAATTTGAAGTAAATAGCAATGAGACTAATCTGACCATGTCTTGCTGATAGACATTAATGATCCCATTTTAATAACTGGATATGGATGTGGGTAATCAGATGTCTAAGTTGAGTAGTTCTATCTCACTCTGCATCAATGCAGACGAAAGCCCAGTCATTTCTATCTAATTTGTGATTTTTGAAAGTTCTAATTATGGTGTTACTTTGATTGTGAAAAATCTCCAGCAAACGGAAGTGGAGGCCTGGCAGGAAACTGCACCAGAGGTTTCACACGGAGCCCCAAACAGGAACATTCTCTGGCTTTCTGCCTCCCTGCCTTCTATCATCACGGACTGTAAAAAGAACTGGGGGGATCGTCACACTAAGAACATGATATAGAAGAGTCCTTGGACTTACTGGGATTCTTAGTCTTTGTACATAATATTCAAATGTATTTAATTCTTGGCCACTAAGTTCTTTTTTACAAATGTATGTTGAGTGCTTAGAATTGAGGAACATGTAGCTGCTCAGTGACATTCATTTTCATATGGGCTGGGTGGGGCCCTGTGCTAAGGGAAGTTCAAAGCCATTAAACAATTACTCAACTCCTTGCAGCTGAGCCATTATAATCTAAGAATTAGGCTACTCATTAAAAAAAAAACTTACCCTCTGAGTCCTAGTCATGTACTGAAAATCCCTTTCATAAAGTGGTGGCTCCTCCTAGTCAATAAGGGAAGGGAACTGATATTTGAGCACCTGCAGTGTGTCTTACATGTTTCCTCATTCTCACAATAGCTCTGAAAGATATGTATTATTCCACTTCACAAATGAAGGAACAAATTCTGAGTAAAGAAGAAAATTGCTCCAGGTCACACAGCCAGAGGCCGATCTGTCTGAACTCAAGAGTTCGGGTCCATTCCACCATTCTCTGCTCTTTCCCCAATCTAAGAGCTAGAAGATTTCTAAATCTTCATTTGGTGAAAATATATTGTGAACTCCCATGTCCTTTGAATGCAAAGAGAGTTGACCTTGTTATGATGCCATATCATGCCCTGTGCATTTTATCTGCAAAATCTGCTGGCTATCCTTACTTCAAAGAGCCAGAAAATCTCCCTAGCTATGACTAACTCACTCTAGGGTGGGTGTTTAATATATGCAATTTGATGATGACTGGAGAACATGTGCTTCACAGCCATCAAACCAGACCTAATTCCAGCTTCATTGCATTGAGGTTGTCGGGTGCCAAAACAAGTGATGACAAGGGACCAAGGCAGATGTTATGACAAATTAATAAGGGAGGCTACAGGCCAGGAAAGAGTAATAAAGTACTTGAAGCATACGCTGAAGCATAATTTCAAGTCATCTAACATCATTGACTGAAAGAGGCTGTCAGAAAGTAACCCAGTTTTGGCTGAAAAAGCCATAGAGACAAGACAGCTGAGCTCCCAGAAAGATCTGGTTTTATCATCAGTAGTTTCACTACTGTCTGGCTAAGCATTTGGGCTGGCTTTCACATACAATGGGATCATTAAGATGGAACATTAGGTCATGTCCAGTTTACTAGAACCAGTAAGTGTGTTCTACATTTAGAAGAAGAGGAAGAATTTCTGGGCCCTTCCCCCCTTAAAAGGCCACAGGACAGCCTAGAGTCAATTAAGATGACTGTCTTGTTTTTACTTACCCTATTTATACTTGGAAACTGTCTTTAACACTACATGGGGCACATGTTTATATTACTCAACTTGGAATAATATCAGTAGCAAAGTATTTTCATCATATTCACATAGATAAATATTAAAGACCTACCTAAATGTGAAGCTTCATACACAGTAAGGGCACATTTCATCAGTGCTAATTGTCTCCCAGATATGCCTATCACTAAGTGCAATGATGTATATTAAAGGATCTTAAGAATAAATGTGTTAAAATATAAATAAGAAAACTTAAAGGTTTTTACCAAAAACCAAAGGACATGAAGACAGCATTTTACAATGTGAAAAAAAGTTCACCATCACACTGATAAAAAAAGATGTGCAAGATAAAACTGCAATAAGATAACTTCTTTGCTTCTAATATTTTGAAAATTATAATATTCAATGCACAAAAGGGTACAGTGAGATGGGCTTTCTCATACTCAGCTGGTAAAATAGAAATTATTAAGAGCTCTCTGGAAAGTAATTTGCCAGCATATTTCAGAAGGCTTAAAATGTTCATACTGCTCCTGAAAGTATAATAGTAATCAGAAACTTGGAGGGAGGGGAACAATCTGTGTTTTAAAAATCTGTACAGGTGATTTTGATGTACATTTAAGTTTGAGAACCATTTGCCTTGAGGACTCTTACTCCCATGGCTTAATGATCATCTATTATAGATTAAATGTTTATGTTCCCCCAAAATTCATATTTTGAAACCTAATCCCCAATGTGATGTTATTTAGAGGTTCCTAGGGAGGTGATTAGGTTAGGGCAGAGAACTCATGGCACCAGTCCCTTATAAAATGAACCCCAGGGAGCTCCCCACTTTCACGACGTGAGGTAACAGTGAGAAGGCAGGGGCTATGAACCAGGAAGTACGCCCTCTTTAGATACTGAATCTGCTAGTGCCTTGATCTTGGACTTCCTAGCCTCCAGAACAGTGAGAAATAGATAATCAATGGTATATTCTATGGTATTCTCTTATAGCACCATGAACAGACTAAGACACCATCTCTAGGCAGATGAGTACTAAATCAACACATCTGTACCCAAGATGTGTTTTTTGAATTTCAGGTCCATATAACCAACTACTCATGTGATATTTTCATTTTGATAGCTCATAGATACTTCAAAATGAACATGTTTAACATTAAGTTCAGATATTTTCCCAAAAAATCTTTTCTACTTTCAGTAATCCCAATCTCCACAGATGGCACTATCATTTCTGCTCAAGCCAGAAACCTAGGTGTCACTGCTGACTCCCCCCACAGTCTTCCACTTCATCCCTACACCCAATCAAGCACTATTTCCTAAAGGTATAAGATATGACTATGGACTGAATTGTGCTCCCCCCAAATTCATATGCTAAAGCCGTAACACCCAATGTGACTGTATCTGGGGTCTTTAGGAGGTAATTAAGGTTAAATGAGGTCAAAAGGATGGGGCCCTTATACCACAGAACTATGGCCTTATAAGAAGAGGAAGACAGGCTGGGTGGCAGTGGCTCATGTCTGTAATCCTAGCATTCTGGGAGGCTGAGACAAGAGGATTGATTGAGGACAGGAATTCAAGACCAGCCTGAGCAAGAGTGAGACCCGTCTCTACAAAAAATAGAAAAAATTAGTCAGGTGTAGTGGTACACATCTGTAATCCCAACTATTTGGGACGTTGAGGCAGGAGAATCACTTGAGCCCAGGATTTTGAGGTTGCTGTGAGCTATGAGGAGGCCACTGCAGTCTAGCCAGGGTGACAGAGTGAGAGAAGAAGAAAGAAGAAAGAAGAAGAGAGAACAAGAAGGAGGAGGAGGAGGAGGAAGAGGAGGAGGAGGAGGAAGAGGAAGCAGGAGGAGGAGGGGGAGGAGGAAGAAGAATAAGGAGGAGGAGGAAGGAAGGAAGATGAAGAATAGGAAGATGAAGAAGAAGAAGAGGAGGAGGAGGAGGAGAAGGAAGAGGAAGACAGTGAGATTGCAACCCTGCCAGACCTTGATCTGGCACTTCCAGCATCCAGAACTTTGAGAAAATAAATTTTGTTTAAGCCACCCGATCTATGGTATTTTGTTACGGCAGCCTGAGTAGACTAAGAGAGATATCTATAAACTGTCCATTTCTGTTCATCTCCACTGCTGCCATACTTACGCAGATACCACTGTCTCTTGCCTGGACTATTGCAATAACTTTCTAACAGTTTCCTTCTAGAGCATTCTCACTTTCTTCAAATCATTCTCTATACTCAGCTAGAGAGGGATATCATCATCAAATTTCTATTTTGAATCTTTCAATGGCTTTCCATTGTCTTTCAAATAATGCCCAAATACATAACATACATATGTCAGGATAATATAAGAAATACTATATTAACTGGTGGTCCCAAACCCTACCCCAGTATATTGATCCCTGGTCCCTCCTTCTCTAAACACTTGCTGCCCTCAGTGTTTGCATCGCCTCACCAGCACCCTCCTGGTTAACCTGCTCTAAGAGTCATTTTTTGGCCATGCTGGAAAATACATGGCTACTCTCCCCAGCCCACTTGGATCACCTTTATCCATGAGGCTATGCTCAAGTCTAACTCTCCGGAAGCCCACGCAGGCCCTGTACTATACTCCTACTCAGAAAGTATACTGTCCATATTTTTCTAATGCCCAACCTGTTACTTTTTTGGTTTAAACTTAAAAGTCAAGAATTTGAAGTTTCTGCTCTTGGCTTTCTTTCTTTTTTTTTTTTTTTCTAATTTTTCCCTCCCCTCCCCTGCCCTTGGCTTTCTTTATAGCACTCCCTTTGCCTCTTGGGAAAACACCTCTTGGTTTACAGCCCAAGTGGTGAAGGGTTGAAGGTTAACATAGTTCTGGAATTAAAAACACATCCACTAATACTTTACAAATTACCTTAATGCACTGGCTAAAATGTCCCATACTATTTGGCCTCTATGTACAGCTCACCACTCTCTCAGCTCTCTTGGGGAAAAGCCGTGCAGACTTTTAATTTCTCATATAGACCATGCTCTCTCCCACCTTTTGGCCTTTTGCACATACGGACCGATCCACCTGGAATACTTTTCTTTCTCCCTTCCCTTTGCTTGTTCAACCTCCACTTCTCAATTTAAACATCATTTTCTTAGGAAGAACATTTTTGACCACTTTTATGCAAGGTTGGGTCTCCTGTCATATAGTCACAGCATACTTAGAATTTCTTTCAACTTACAATTTATGCACCTCTAATTACTTATCATTATTTGTTTAATTCTATCTATTTACCTATGTTTAGTGGAATTCAGGCTATAAATTCCAGGTGTCCATTTTGTTCTCTAATGTAATCTCAGTTCTAGAACATACTAAGTGTTCAGTGACTATCTATGACTGACAAAATTAAATCATTTTTATGTAGATTTCAAAATTAGCATCTCATACCACGTCTGTTTATCTACAGCATCCCAAGGTTGCAAAACATGTAGTTAAAAAAAAAAGTGTTGCATTTGTGACTCTTTTCTGAATGGAACAGGATTTAAAAAAAAATTTTTTTTTACAGAGATGAGGTCTTGCTATGTTGCCCAGGCTGGTCTCGAACTCCTGGCCTCAAGCCATCCTTCCGCCTCAGCCTCCCAAAGTGCTGGGATTACAGGCATGAGCTACCACACCCCGTAGGATCAGGATTTTATCAATACCATGAAACCAATACAAACTGAAAATAAATTTGTTTGCTTACATATAACCATTGCTCATACATCCTAGTTTTATATTTTTATCTCCATCAAAATAGCCTCACTGTTCTCATGAAACTCAGGTAACAACTTTAGAATAAGTAAATGGTATATATTTGAACTCAATCAGTACAGTTACAATATGATTTCTACATAAGATTTCACTTGAAAAGAGAGCTTGAAAGCCACTGTGACTTTTAACTTCTAGAGAGACCAGAAACAGAATTTTTACAAAAAGTTTGGAAGAAGAGTCTAGAGTTCTCTTTTAATAGAGACCTGTAAGACATTTGCAGGAGCTTCATTATTTTACCCAACCTGGTTTGTGGACAGCTGAAATACTTACAATAATACTCTTAGCCTTAGTTTTTATTCTCCTCTCTTATTTTCATCCTACACAATTTTTCCATCTCCAATTTATACAACCAAAGTATATTTCTCAGTGGGCTTGAGGGAAGGAGAATATGGATTAAGGGAGAGGGGAAGAGATGAGGCTTAAGCATCTCCTAGGCAACCTGTAACACTGATTTTCCTGCCATAATCTTCTCACTTTTCCTCTTACATGACCCAGGAGAAAATACAAAGTATATTTGACTTCATGTCACATTGGTAATGCTACTAATAGATTTGTGTCTATTTCAGGACAACTATGGTTGAACCATATTAAAGAAATAATTTAGTTATAGCAGTGATTCTCTGAAGTCTTAGCAGAGAATCCTACTAATCAACCTCCAGATCTGAGTCATCAAATCCATTACTGGCTGCCAACAATATAACCTCTTCACTTGGATGTCAAACCCAACATGTCTCAAATGGAACTCATTATCTTCTACAAAACTGGTTTCCCTTCTTAATTTGTGAACCAGTGCTACAATCATAATCCTAGTCACCCAAGTTTATAATCTCAGGACTATCTTTAACCTCTCTCTTTTCTCACCCTCACAGCACTGGGAAGAGTGAAGGAGTAAGGACCTACTCTCTGTCCCACCCACTTAAATGGGCTGGGCATTGACATGAGAGAGTTGTCAAAGCGTAGTGCAAGGTCCTTGTGGGTCAGAATGCCCTGTGGCACTAACTAAAAATACAGACTTCCCTCCACACCTACCACTACTCAATCAGGGTTGGGTTGGGGCATTGTGAATTAGATTCTAAGGAAACTTTTAAGGGCAAGTAAAGAGAAGCAGTGCTCTAAAGGAAATGACCCATTATAGAGAGACACCCTGTGGAGGAGCAGTAAGGTAAGTTGTGCTGCCCAAAGGGCACAACAGATGTTCAAGGGGAAGCTCTGGAGGCCCAAGCAGGTGGGTGAGACATAGAGGCAGAAAGTCAGCATGTAAGGGTTCAATACTTCTGAAGCCACCGTTTGGATCTGTTCATGAATAGCCTTTGCCAGATAGAGCAGGAGAGGCTCTAGTTCCCCAAAAGGAGGACCAACCAGAACAAGTCATGCCAGAGCCTAGTGCTGAGATTAAAGCTCATAGGGAAGGAACAACAAAATCAACAATGTAGCAATCCAGGGTTATCACTGGCTGTTGAATCCCAGCTCTGTTTGACAACAAATAGGCTTAGGGAACAATACAGGAGGCTAGTGGAGGGCTGAGAGGAATGATTCAGAGCTTCATCTGTATCAGCCAGGATTTGATTGCCAATAAAAGAAGCCATTTTAGCTAATTTAAACTCAAGGGGACTTAATATACCAAATTAGGTGCTTACAAAATTCTTGGAAAAGCTGGGGAAATAGTCTCCAGGCTGAGCCTTTTGGGAATGATTGCCAGAAGTGCCAACCAATTGCCAGAATGATAGCTACAGCCTGTGCCATGGTCAGAAAACTGAGGAATGGTCAGAAAGCTGAGGAATAAGGAAATGGCTGCTCCAACTGCTGGCTCCAGACACACTGCCTAGGTCCAGATCTATGCCAGCAAAATGCATACCCCTGGCACCCACAGAAATAGAAACCAGATCATGAGGCCTCTGCTACATTGCCATAAAAAACACCCCCAAAACAAAACAGAGCCTCCACATCCTTGCTTGCTGGTGGAAACAGCAGAAAGTCCACTTCTGTTGTCCAAATATCACATTCATACGTCTGTTTGGCAGAGGCTGGGTCACGTGTGGAATCCAAGGGAGTCTGGGAAACGGAGGCTTTAGCTCCCTGTCCTGTAGCATGCTACAAAAGGGAGCGGGGTGGAACTGTGTCAGCCATGTATGAGCTCTCTCTCGGCATCATACTCAGCAGTAAGCTTCGCCACTAGAATAGAAGCTATCAGACACCAGGGACCTGTCGTTTGCCATTTTAGAAGCTCCAGCACTTCACAGAATGTCCGACAAATACTGGAGGAAGGAAAGAAGAAGTTCAGGACCAGGTCAGGGCAGAGTCTACAGGTGGAAAACATTAAGAGACTCAGTTTTGATGGTATTTAAAATCTAAGTTGAAATGAAGCAGGAAAGACACTAATAATTCTTATTTCCTAGTAGCCTAGTAGTTTTTGGTTTCAGTCTGTTTCTCTTTATTTCCATGCCTATGAACTTAATATGGTTCAAATTCCTTATGTTTGAAAAAAAATCAGTTGTTTCCTAACTGGTGCCCTGCCCAATTTCTCCCCACTTTTCCCCATTCTAGTCTATTCTACACACCGATCTCTGGACTGGGTTTCCCAAAATAGTGGTCTTCAAACTTTTTACTTGGCAAACACTTCCTAAAGAATTTTGTAAAGCTTTGTATCCTCTTGCACATTAAGCTGACATCTAACATTTTTCATCCCAAGTTTAAATAAAGTTGCAAAGGATGTAAAACTTCTAATGTATTGTAAATACTATCATTTTAAAATAAAAATATTACAGCACTTTAACAAATCTATCTAATAGAATCTAAATACTACATCATCTATTTTTTAAAAAATATATGAACAAGCTGTTCTTTAGTAATCAGAAATTTTGTATCTTTCCTTTTTCTCCTTAAATTCATATTTCTATTCTGCTTCTACTAAAGAATTTTATTCTATTATCACATATTTTTTTTTTTTGAGACAGAGTCTCACTCTGCTGCCCGGGCTAGAGTGAGTGCCGTGGCATCAGCCTAGCTCACAGCAACCTCAAACTCCTGGGCTAAAGTGATCCTACTGCCTCAGCCTCCCGAGTAGCTGGGACTACAGGCATGCGCCACTGTGCCCGGCTAATTTTTTCTATATATTTTTAGTTGTCCAATTAATTTCTTTCTATTTATAGTAGAGACGGGGTCTCGCTCTAGCTCAGGCTGGATTTGAACTCCTGACCTTGAGCAATCCGCCCGCCTTGGCCTCCCAGAGTGCTAGGATTACAGGCGTGAGCCACCGTGCCCGGCCTATTATCACATATTTTTATTCCTGAAAATCTTTTTATCAATTATCTTATCATACACTAAAAGTATATATGTTGAAATTATGTTCTGTGATCATGAAGCTATGTTTAAAAATTATTCTGGATTGAGTTATCATTTCAATTATTCTGAATTGAGTTATTTTAATTATTCTGGATTGAGTTATTTCAATTATTATTGATGAAAACAACATGAACATATTACAAATTTTGATAAGTAATTATTAAACAGGAAAAGTAAATTTTATTTTAAATGTATCTCTTAATGAGCTGAATAGGGCCAGGCTGGTTTTGCTAAAATTAGGTCTCTGTAGATAAGAATGAATTATTGCTAAATTGAAACACAGTTCATTCTCAGTTTATCCCCTCAACTTTTTGTTTTATTATAATATTAAAGTAAATGCTGAGAAAATTTGTTTGCATAAATTAGTAGGTGGGAATAGAAGCAATGCTCTTAATTCTTTGTACTCTGTCAGAATCATGCCAAAACTCTTGGGGCAATCTAGCATCAAAATTTATTTTTGTGGCCAGGGGCCATGGCTTATGCCTGTAATCCCAGCACTTTGGGAGGTCAAAGAGGGAGGATAGCAGCTTGAGGCCGAGAGTTCAAGACCAGCCTGGGAAACATAGCAAGACCCCATCTGTACACAAAAAGTTTTTAAAAAAACAAGCCCGGTGTGGTGGCTTACACCTGTAATCCTAGCACTTTGGGAGGCTGAGCCAGGAGGATCACTTGAGCCAGGAGTTTGGGACCAGCCTGGGCAATAGGGAGAGTCCATCCCTTAAAAAAAATTTAAAAATTAGCTGGGCATGGTGGCGTGTGCCTGTAGTCCCAGCTACTGAGGAGGCTGAGGCAAGAGGATCACTTGAGCCCAGGAGCTTGAGGTTGCTGGGAGCTATGACGATGCCATTGCACTCTAGCCTGGGAAACAGAGTGAGACCCTGTCTCAAAAAAAAAAAAAAAAATTAGCTGGCTGTCGTAGTGTGCCTATAGTCCCAGCTACTACAGAGGTTGAGAAAGGAGGACTGCTTGAGCCCAGGAGCTTGACATTATAGTAAGCTGTGATCTAGCCACTGTACTCCAGCCTGGGTGACAGAGCAAGACCGACCCTGTCTCAAAAAAAAATTATTTTTTAGTGATCAGGTGACAACTCGATTGTAGATCTTCCTGCAAAGATCTATAAATTGCTTATTGAAAACAAACTAGGAAACCACCTAATTGCAAAAGGATTTTTTACTCATATATTAATGTGACTCCATTTCTCAACACTAATACCAATTAATAGTGTGTTTCTCATTATTGTGGTTGATACCAGAGGTTTTCCTACTCCAAGGTAACATACAATAGTACAATTAGGGTGATGGGGGCCTTTCTTCTTTAAAATATGAGCTCACGGGGGAGGAGTACATGAAAGAAGAGATGGAAAAGGTGTGTCCTCAGGCAGATTAGTTTTAAGGAGTGTAAAGGGAAATTGAATATCCAGAACTTGATTTCCATAAAATTTTACTTGGTCTTCATATCCCTATACCATGCTAGTTTGAAGAGGACCCAGCACAACTTGCCTAAGTGGTATCTTCCCATTGGCATAAAATACCCACAACTTAAAAAAAATGTCAAAAGGATGAGAATGACTAACCATTTAAATTTTATAAGGTATATTTCTATTTTAAAATAATTTACTACTAATATAAGTGACTAGATAACTGGTAAAACATATGTATAATGCCAGTTTCTTTGATTCTAGACCTGACAGATATATTTACATTTAATATTTCTAAAAATTCTTTTTGCATAAGAAGCTGTCATTAAGTTAACAGTGCATGTCACAACTTGAGGAAATATACTTTTAAAGAAGGAGCGGGCAGGAGCAGAGTGGTGGTCTATTGTTCTTGGTCCTGCCATTCTGTAGTCAATTGAAAACTTTCTCCAAAGCTTAGCTGTCAGTCTTAAACATTCAAGGATCCCTGTTTCCAGGTTTTACCTCCAGAGATTCTAATCCAGAATGTCTGCAGTGACGTCAGCATTGCACATTTTTAACAAGCACTCCAAGTGATTTGGATGCAGGTGGTCAGTCCTTGGGTCACACTTTGGGAACATTCACCTAAAGGGGGAAAGCATCCTGGAAAATATAAATTGGAATTTGTACAGGTGATTTATAAAATGAAAAGTTAAGTACGAGGATGTGTTAATTAAACTGGATTTGGAGCAAGGAGAAACACTACAAAGTGCACTTGTATGAGTTCAGTGTTGAGTTAAAAAGGGCGAGAAAACCTTACCTACTGTAATTATTCATCTCCAATGGATCTCAGATATCTGAAGGTGAGCTCACCAAGCCTGTGTGCTTTCCCAGGGAAGAAGAGGACCCATGGAGTCACCTCACCATTCCTGTAACAAAACATATGCTAGAGAGGACCTGAACACATGACATTATGTAAGCAACTTTATAGGCTAAACAATTTGAATTAAAGAGAAATCAGATTTCAGCATGATCTTTATTGTCCAAGAATGGACAATAAAGAGTTCTTAAAAAATTTGTTTGGAAAAGGTGGAGGAGTGTGTTATAAAGAGGATGAATCAATGTAAAGTGACACATTGGAACAGAGAGGAAAACACTTCCATATTTAGGTTTGGTAATATTTACTCACTAGTGTTTATAGTATAGTACTGAACATAGTATAGTATTGTGCTGTAAAATCAAAAACAAAAACAAGCTGAAATAAGAAGTGATGCATTCTCTGGAATAAAAAAACTTTTAGTATATATTGTTAGATTGCAGTTATTAAAAGATTATACATATGAATAGATATTAAAATTCTTTTATAGCAAAAAGTATTACAAGTCCTTATAAAGAACTCAGATTCCTCCAACCTATGGAGGTGGTAATGAACTTATGACATTTAAAAATGAATTTTTTTTTTTTTTTTTTTTAGAGACAGGGTCTTGCTTCGTCACTTAGGCTAGCGTGCAGTGATGCAATCAGAACCCACTGTAACCTTTAAGTCCTGGGCTCAAGTAATCCTCCCACCTCAGCTTCCTGAGTACAAGCATGTGCCACCATGCCTGGGTAATTAAAAAAAATTGTATGTGTTTGCAGAGATAGGGTCTTGTTATGTTGATTAGGCTGCTCTCAGACTCCTAGAGTCAGGCTATCCTCCCTCCTCAGCCTTCCAAAGTGCTGGGTTTACAGGCATGAGCCACTACACAGAGCCAAAAATTAATTTTTTTCTTTTTTTTGAGACAGAGTCTCACTCTCTTGCCCGGGCTGTAGAGTGCTGTGGCATCAGCCTAGCTCACAACAACCTCAAACTCCTGGGCTCAAGCAATCCTTCTGCCTCAGCCTCCCGAGTAGCTGGGACTACAGGCATGCGCCACCATGCCCAGCTAATTTTTTACATATATTTTTAGTTGGCCAATTAATTTCTTTCTATTTATAGTAGAGA
>CAUYRT010058545.1:0-16744 GCA_963574885.1 Lepilemur ruficaudatus | reverse complement strand
GCCAATTAATTTCTTTCTATTTATAGTAGAGACAGGGTCTCGCTCTTGCTCAGGCTGGTTTTGAACTCCTGACCTTGAGTGATCTGCCTGCCTCGGCCTCAGAGAGTGCTAGGATTACAGGCATGAGCCACCTCGCCTGGCTCAATGTAGTTTTAAACTTTTTTAGAGATAGGATCTTGCTATGTTGCCCTGGCTGACCTTGAACTCCTGAGCTCATGAAATCCTCCTGCTTCAGCCTTCCGAGTACCTGAGATTCCAGGTGTGAAGTATGCACCACCGTGCCTGAGGTGTTCAATGTATTTTTAAAATTTTTCCTTGAAACTTCCTCTTTCATCCATGGATAATTTACAAGTGTGCTGTCTAGTTCTAAGTATTTAGAAATTTTCCTCCTATCTTTTTTATTATTGATTTCTAGTTTGATTTGATGGTGGTCGGAGAACATACTCTGTATAATTCAATACTTTTTCATTTGAGATTTGTTTTATGGTCTAGGACATGGTCTACCTTGGTGTATATTCTGCTATTGTTGGGTAAACAATGACTATGGTGACCTAGTGTCAACTAAGTCCTGTTGGTTGATGGTGGTGTTGTATTCTTCTGTATACTTGTTGATTTTTTGTCTAGTTCTGTCAGTTTTTTTTGGGGGGGGGCATGTTGATGCCTCCTAATGTGATTGTCTATTTCTATTTTTAGATAAATGAGTTTTTGCTTTACATAATTTCCAGCTCTTTTGTTTGGTTCATATCCATTTAGGATTGCTACGTCTTCTTGATGGATTGATCCTTTATCATTATATAATGATCCTTTCTGTCTCTGGGTAATTTTCTTTGCTCTGAAACCTACTTTATCTAGTATTAATATAGCCACTTCTGCTTTCCTTTGATTAATGCTTGCATGATCTAACTTTCCCAATCCTTTAAATCTGCCTATATAATTATATTTAAAGTGAGTTTCCTATAGAGAATACATAGTTTTTTAGTCCACTCTGCTAATCTTAGTGTACTTATTGGTATGTTAGGACTTAAGTCTGCCATTTTTATTTTTGTTTGTTCTGTTTTCTGTTTTTTTGAGACAGGGCCTTGTTCTGTTGCCCGGGATAGAGTTCAGTGGCATCATCATAGCTCACTGGAACCTCAAACTCCTGGGCTCAAGTGATCCTCCCACCTCAGCCTCCCAAGTAGCTGGGACTACAGGCACATACATGCCACCATACCCAACTCTATATTTAATTGAATGTCAGACACTGGAATTTTATTTTGTTCACTGGTAGATTTTGTTGCATTTCTCTAATGTGTACTGGGCTTGGTTCTGGCATGGTTGGTATCAGTTTGATCCTTTCAAGTATTGCATTCAAGCTTTGTGTGGTGGGTCCAGAGTAGCATTTATTCTAGTGTTCACTGTTGAATCCTTTTGAAGTCTCTGGTCTGATGCCCCTAGTACTATGAGATCTATTCATACAGGCTGTCAGGAATACAAGTGAAATATTCCCAATGTGAGTTCTGGGAGCTGTTTGGCCTACCACTTTCTGGTAGTTGTTTTTTTTTTTTTACTGCCAACTTTGTGGAATTTCACCCATGCACATACATACCAGTATTCAGCCAAAGATTTGAAGGGGCCTCTCTGCACATCTCCAAAGCTCTCTCCATGTTATTCCCTTATCTCTAGTGTTCCATCCTCTACGAACTCTAATCTCTAATTTCTAACCTCTCATCACTAATGTCTCCACTCGGTGAGACTGCTGGCACTATTTGGCTTCCCCTCTCTTCAGTGCTCCTTACACTGTAGTGCAGGAAGCTGCCTCTAAGCAGTAAGCTGAGCAATCATAGGGCTCACCTCATTTGTCTCCCTTTTCTCAGTTAAAGTTCCACACTACCTGCTTTCCAATGTCTACAAACATTTCTTTTAAAATTTTGTCTGGTTTTATAGCTGTTTATTGTGGGAGGGCAATTTCTATAGCTGTAATGCCTTCATACGCAGAAGTAAAAGTCTTCTTGAGCCAGTTTTTTCAGCTGGAAACAACTGATTCAAGAGGCTGTGTCCCTAGGAGAAAGGGGATCCTGAAACATTATGATAAATGTATAAGGTAATAATTCTCCTGGTTCTAACCCACAGAGACTTGTGACCTTTATTTTCACAACAGAGGCTGGAGAAAGAGGAGTATCCAAAAATTTCAAGCACTGTGGTGTAGAGTGCTTTTTGACATTGCTAGCCCAGGATCTGAAGCTCCATCACAGGCCGCTCTGTGGGACTGGCAGCGTGTGGGGGTGAACCAGTGAACAAAATAAAATTCCAAAGTCTGACGTTCAATTAAATACAGGTGAGGAAGGTGTACCGGGCCCAGATCTGGCTCACAGTGTATCTGCTGGGTTTACAGACCCACCTAGTAGTTATTTCACCAGTTCTTAGTGGATAATTGGAATGAATGTATTTCATGGTTGGCATTGGATATCTGGTCTGCAAGGTAGGAGGTATCATAGGAAAGCCACCATGAAGTCCCTGAAACTGCTTCCACCATTCTAGCCTAATATAATAAAAAATGCCACATCAGTGCCCTTCTTGAAGACCTGAAGAATGCGTGGATGGTGGTCCCCATTATATTGCCATTTATTTCACCAGTCTGGCCCTTGTTGAGACCAGACAGATCCTGGAGATTGACAGTTGATTGCTGCAATCTCAATCAACAAGTAATATTAATCCCCAGTTTGCAGATTAATTCTAGGCATCCCCAATTTCCTAGGGATTAACCGGGGCAGAGGGTGTATGATTTGCATCAGTCTAGATTAGAGCTTCCTAAATCTGCAAGTTAATGGAGGCTTAAACATTTTAGGAGTTAACCTCTTAAATCCAAGACTGAGCGTGTCTATCAAAAGCAGCCAACTATCTTTCAAAACAAGAGGGTTCTGATGGGAGAAACTAGGAAGGAGATGATCCCATGGTACTATAACAGCATCCGTCTGGCTTCAAGACACCCCAAGAGGCCACTGAGGGCACCTACGGACAAGAAATGCCAGTTCACTGGTAACATCAGATTACTTCACATGTGAAGTGAAGCAGAAGTGGGTTGAGAGAGAAGTTGAGCTGACACAGACATCTCCATTGGAGGGCAGATCCTGTCTGGTGCAGCAACCAAGATGAAGGTGCAGAGACCACTGTCATCCACTAGGACTATCTGTACTACATCTGCAAGTACAATTGCTTTGAGAAGAGTCACAAGAACAGATCCATGCACCTGTCCTCCTGCTTCAGGGACGTCTAGATCAGTGACGACATCATGGTGGGTGAATGCCAGCCTGAGCAAGGCAGTACACTTCAAAGTCCTCAAGGTCCCCAAGGCTGCCAGGACGAAGAAGCATTTCCAGAAGTTCTGAGACTGGATGCCTGCTCACTCCCCAAAATTAAATACCATCCCATTTACAAAAAAAAAAAGGAAAAAAGAAATGGTAAATTTCAAATAGTACCAGTGCTGGACCTGAGTTATGGAGTTTCGGCAAGTGTGGCGTTGACTATAATTCAGTACAACTACTGATAATGACCCATTTCTCATTAGTTGGGATGAGCTGAAAATGAATGAAAGCGCTTAACTGGCTCCGAGTAGCAGGATGACAGAAACCAACCTATAAGCTTCCGGTAAAGACAGCAAAGGAGTCAAACTGTCCCATCTTCTTTCCCCTCCTAAATTGCATGACCTCACATTGTATTTGAGTGACCCTGGCACAATCCACCTGTAAATGGATGTTCTTTTTTCTACTAATGGAATTCCGAACTTTTATACAGAACTATCTACTTACCTTATCACCCATCAAAACATCTATTCCAAGATTACCTAATGACTAGCTCTGTATCTTAACTTTGGTCTGGAAATCGGGGTATCTTCTTTTTCAGAATTTCAGGAGCTGTTTCAGGAAACAATACAGAAGTTCCCTTTTTAAGCTTCTTTCATCCCAGCTTCATTTTCTCTAACAATTACCCGTAGGCCTCATTCAGATTTCCCTTAGAGAAGTAGAATCCATTGTGCTTACTCACACTGATGACTTTATCAATGTATCTAATGAGAGTAAGTTTTAAAATCAAAGACATACTCAGCTTGCTCAGAGCAATCTCACAGAAACTGGGGAGGGGGGTGGCCTGCTAATATATATATTCTCTTCTCCCCTCCTTTTAAGCAGCAAACTTAAGTTGCTCGAGAGGACATCCCACTTGGATGTCTTGTCCCCAGTCTACTTAAACCCAGTAAATATCACCTAAAAAGAACATAATCTTTTTATTTCTGCTTGAGATACAAATGTTCAGTTAGGATGATGAGAATAAGCCAAGTACTAAAGACAATGGGTGTATCTCTTCTGTTTGTTTCTCTGAACTCCAATGGAGGAAGAGGCTAAACAGGATCTGGACTGTTTCAGTCCACTGATGTCCAGCTTATCAAATCTACAGTCTGGTACTTCTTGAGCAGGACTGCCCCAGTAAGGCTGGAAGTGATGAAAATTAAAGATGAAGATGGCAAAAATGGGGAATTCAACACATATACGCAGTTCAGTCTGATGTCCCACATGTTCTCTAAAATTCCGTATTTGGTGAGAGCTGGGAGTGAGACTGGGGTGCTGGCCTGTTTTTGTTCCACTGCTCCTCTGATTCTGCTTTGTTGCCTTGGAGGGAGAGCAGGCTTAGCTCGTCTGGGAGCTGGTGGGGGCCATGCCCTTGGCAGCTTGCTTGGCTAACCACTTCTTATACCTTTTGGTCCTGGGCTTCTCAAAGTTCACCACAGACATAGGTACTCTCACAGTGTCAAGCCCATTTACCTGCACACAAAACAACAGGCACCCTCAGATCAGTCAGGCAGAAAAGAGCTAACACTACCCAATCACAGCTTTTCATCCAGTCAAGAAAAGGAGAAAGTATGTGAAATACTCACAGTCACCTCACACCAGTATTCGCCCCACCGTGTGATAGGCTCTTCTGGTAACTTTAATGTATGGGGGGCGGCCACAACACCAAGCTGCAAAAAAATCACAGCCAAAATGAACTCTGCCTTCATGACTACCACTGTAGGTAACCTCATAAAGAGGGTTCTAGAATTTCCTGTATAGGGATGAATAAAACTGGAGAGTCTACTCTGGCTGATCCCATGGGAGGGCACAGACCTTCACAGATGATAGTAGAGAAACTCAGTCCTAATTTCTCAGAAAGGCAGGTGGAGTCACAAAGAGAAATAGGGCTTGAGACCAAAATCACTTCAGCTACAAAAGTAACAATTCTCCAGTAAGTCACAAATCCCCAGGTGTTCCCTAGCTAGACAGGAAATAAATGGAAACCATCATCTTTTCCTATCAGTCTTTAAATTCTATGTGAGGATCACTAGTCCTTAGTCATTTCCCGCCCACACCCCTGAAAACCAACCAAGAACACTTTCCTTAACACCCAGCTGGATGATCACATCCTTTCCTAAGAAAGGGATCAATCTTGGGTCTACTTCCCAGAGGAAGCTTCCAATCCCAGGGATATGGTGGCCTTTGGGAACACTCACATTCTTGAAGAAGTGGCGGGCAACTATTTCAGGGTTCAGCTCCCATTTGACATTGTTCTTCATTCCCACCTCAAGGTGACAGCTTCTCAGAAATTTCACTGTCTGAAAAGAATTTTAAGTAGGGACTGGGTTAGAGTTGGAACCAAAGGAGAGGAAACGTGTTAGTGAGTCACAAGGTCTGCGAGTTCAGGAAAAGGGCATAATTTCTGCCTCACAGCCAAGACGGGTGAGAAGATCAATGGGAAAAATGGAACACTTTTATTGTCTCAAGGCTAATGTTGTTGAAAGATATTTCAGCAATATGTTGTAGGGAGATGTCACTTATACCTTGCTGTTTCCTAAGCAAGGAGAAACAGGGTATGTCAAAGTTAGGATCATCAATGGGGATCACTAGTATATCTCAGAATGGAATGACTTTCAGTATAGACTGTTTTAGCCCAATACTTCTGGCCCCTCAATCCCACCCATAACCCACTAACGGTTCCTCCCTATGTACAGAATGAAGTATAAATTCATTAGCCGAGAACTCAAGATGTGTTGCAAATCTTGCCCCAATCCCCTTTCCATCCATGTTTCCTAATATTAATACTACATAATCCTCTGCTTTAGCTAGACTGGTGCACTTTCTATGGTAAAACATGCTTTTAATCATAGATAGCTGTTTTCTCACTGGAAAAACAAAATGCCTTGAATTCCTACTATATCTTTTCTCCCTTAAGAACACTTTTCCCATCCTCCTGGCCTAACCAGAACCTATTTCCACAAAGCCTGATTTAATTTCATGTGAAAAAAAAGCCCCCCCCAACCACCCCCAAAACCATTATGCCATGGCGCTCTTATAATTTACTGCCTTGAGCTTACTAATCACTTTCTTATGTATATATGTTCTCTCCAACTTGCCTGTAAACACTCTTGAAGGCACAGCCCTCATCTCAAACTTTCTATAGGTTCCCTGATGCCCAGATTGGGGCCTCCCTCAATATTCTAGGGTACTTTATGCAACACATCAGGATCTCCCAAGAAGTCTCCATGCCAGTTATGTAGGGCAGCCACAACACTTGCCCTTTCTCCCACCCTTGTGTCTGCAATCAGAAAACTTCAAGGAAATCAGGGAGACACTTAGGAAGGGGTCAGAAACTCCTGTAAGTAACCAAAAATTAAAGACTTTTCATGTTTTTACTCACCGCCTCACCTGCCTTGGTCTGGATCCTCTCTAATTTTCCTTCTTGTCTCAGCTAGAATAGAAAGTTAAAGGTGAAAGTAAATATAGGAAAAATGAACTCATGTTAAGTAGTATCAAACTTTTACTATGCTGGGCATAGACTGGGTTTCTGCATTCCTATTCTCCTAGTTCCTACTTTATTTTCAAATTAAGTATCAAAGGGAAGAAAATTGCTAAAGAAAATCTTAAAGTTTTATTCCTCCAAGTCTCTCTTTCCTTCCTTTAAGCTCACCAATTTCTCCTCTTCATACAGCTTCTTGTTTTCAGGGGATGCATATACAGCCAGTCCCTGAGGAAGGAGCCAATTACGACCCACAGATTTCTTCACTGAGACCAGGTCACCCCGGACTCCAATTTCTACCAACGAGAACAACAGAGACATTGCATTAGAACACTTCTATGAGTCCCTAAAGAAAAGATGATCAAAGAGAGAAGCACCTCTTATTTTCTCACAGTACTTGTTCTTCCTAAAATAAATGTTAATTCATATTCTCCAGAAACAACACTTAAGAAATTGTTAATTAGTCTCTTTAAGACTTGAAGTAGAAATTTGGTTTCCCTATGTTGAATGAGGAGTTGTCCTGTCAGATTTCAGTATCTACGGCACCCTGTCATGCCCCTCTCCCCACACACTGTTAATATTGCTGCCTTCATGTTTTAATCTTCCATGCCAGAGGCCAATATCACAATCACAGTACTTTTCAAGGCTTCCCCTTTTTACACATGGAGCTGATTATTTCCACAAAGTTGAAAAAGCAAAGCAAACAGCTGAGGAAGAAAGTTGATGCCAAACACGACCAGCCTGAGAGGAAGTAGCTCAGCCGGGGCCTTACCCTCCACAGACTGCGTGAGGATGAGCTCGAGCTTTTCCTTGGGCCGGTGTTTCGTGTCCTCCACCAGCCTGTAGACGCGGTGTCGCCGGTGCAAACGCGGCTTGCGGCCCTCCCCGGCCAGCGGCACCTTCCACCAGCGCTCCACGATGACCGTGCCCTGGAAGCCAGGAAAGCAAGGCTGAGCGAGTCTCCGCAGAGAACACCCATCCTACCGCCTGCACCTCAAGGAAACCCCGCCACCCCGCACACCCGGCCACTCCAGTCTGCATTCTGCGCGCCCCCGGAAACGATCATACTCGGGCGTAACAGCCCCATAAGCCAGACCCAGCTCTCACCCGGTTTTGCGAGAGGCTGAAGTCGCGCTCCGGGCGGGGGATGCCCACTTCGAGTCGCGGCCGGAGCAGCTCCCGGACTTTCCCTCGCAGCAGCAGCTCAGCGCCCGCCCGCAGGAGAGCTCTGCCCGGGGCCGCGACCGTGGGCGCCGCCATGTTCCCGAGCACCGAGGGACACCTGAGGAAGGACCCCGGCGTTCGGCGGCAGGAAAGGCCCCCACGGGGCTGCCCGCGGCGCGCCTGAGCCGGCGGGGCGGTGGGCTGGGCCGAGCGGGGGGACGGGTTGGACTGCGGCGTCACTGAATCGCCAAGGTCGCCGTGCGACAAGAGAGTGGAGATAAATGCTCCGTGTTCCATGAGTCCGCATTTTCCTCACCCCTCTCTCGCTATGTTGTTTTTTTGGCAGGGGGAGGGACGCCCGTAATTATTGACTGATAATAGAATGAGCGTTAGGGGGACTGACACCGGGAAGGCGCTATCTCTCTGATCTTACCTGTGAAGTGGGGGCTTCGGTTTAGCTCTAGTTGCTGTCTGAGGCAATTGTTAATTCTGACATTCTGTGATCACTGGATACTGAAGGAAGAATGTTGCTTTCATTTTTCCTTATTTCAAATCTACCTAGAACTGATAGAAGGATGGGATCCTTTGGCAAAAACAGACAACTCTAGGAGGCGTCTAACCCTTAATCATTACACTGCGGTGTTTACGCCAGTATTTAAGGAATTTTAAATCACAAGGGATAGAGCCACAGAAAAAAGAAACGATGGTAGGGCCCAGACAGTTCCCCCTGTGGAGGGTCTCAGTACTGAAGACCATAAAAACGGGGAAAGAGGGTCTGTCTGGCAGAGGGGATTATGGAAGGAGGCTCTGTGCATCATCATATTTGGCCCTTAAACAGACTGATCAGTCACCCCTCATCCTAAATACGCTTATATTACTTGGCTTCCAGGACACCAGTTTTGTTTTCTTCCTACTTCATCAGTCTTCATAGTCTCCTTTGTTTATTTCTTGTTTTTCTCCACTTCTTAGGGTGACCCCATGACTCAGTCTTTGGACCTTTACCCTTCTCAGTATACGCTTACTCTCATGGCTTATACTACTGTTTATATGCCAATACCTTCCAAATTTCTATCTCCATAACAGACTTCTTCCAAACTCAAGACTCGAGTATTCAACTGCTTATATATGTTATCTTCCCCTTATAATGTAAGGGATACCTCAAAGTTAACATGTCCCAAACTAAACTGATCTATACCCCCTGCCCGCAAACTGCCCCACCTGCATCCTTTCCCATCCCAATTGGTGGAAATTCCATTCTTTCAGTTCTTGGACTCACCTTTAACTCCTCTAATACTCCATCAGGAAATCCTGTGGGTTCTACCTTTAAGCTACAGATTTGCCCCAACTTACAATGGTTTGACCTACAACTTTTTGACTTTACAATGATGTGAAAGCAATACACATTGAATTGAACCTCAAGTTACATGAAATATTCAACACTTTATTATAAAATAAGGTTTGCATTAGATGATTTTGCTTAACTGTAGGCTAACATAAGTTTTCTGAGCATATTTAAGGTAGACTAGGCTAAGCTATGATGCTCAGTAGGTCAGATGTATTAAATGCATTTTTGACTTAGGATACTTTCAACTTACAATGGGTTTATCAGGATGTAACTCCACTGTAAGTCAAGGAGCATCTGTATTTCCAGAATCCAACCACTTGCCACCACCTCCAATGGCTCTATCCTGATAAGACACTATCTTTCTCCTGTATTATTGCAATAGTCTCCTAACAGATCTCCGTTAATTTTCTATAATAAATTCTCTACAGCTTACTTATAACATAGCAGCCAGAATGATCTTTTCAAAAGCATCACTCAGTCTTTGCAATGAATCTCTCAAAAAAAAAAAAAAAAGAGAGAAAAGCGTAAGTTGGATCATGTCATTCTTCCACCCAAAACTTTGCAATGACATCACCCTTTACTCAGAGAAAAAGAAAAATGCCATACAGTGGTCTACAAAGCCCTATATAATCTGCCCAAGTTAGTTTCACCCTATAGTTTACACTGCTTCACCCCCAGTGGCCACCTTGCTGTTTCATGAAAATACCAGGCACATTTCCTCCTTGAGGCTTTTGTGCTGGCAGTTGCTTTTGCATGGAATGCCTATCCCCGGATGCTGATCTGGTTAACAACCTCATCTTCCTAGTCTTGATTGAATGTCACTTTTTCAATTAGGTCCACTGGATTGCCCTATTTATTACTACAACCCTGTCCCATCCCCTTCACACTCCTGATCTTCCTTAATTTTTGCCCCACAGCAGTTATCTTCTAACATACTAAATAATTTACTTATTATGTTTATTTTCTAGGTTCTCTCACTTTTAGAAGATAAGTCCCATGGGGCAGGGACCTGTTTTGTTCATTGATGTAGCCCAAGCATCTAGAATAGTGCCTGGCTCATCACACTAGGCCCTCAATGTTTGTTGAAAGAATGAATAAACAAAAAACAAGCAAACAAAAAAAAAGAACAAAAACAAAAACAAAAAAAAAGAATGAATAAACAAATATGCAGAGATGTCAAACTGGTGGTCCCAGAACCAAATTTTGCTTACAATGTTGATTTTTTTTTTTTTTTTTTGAGACAGAGTCTCACTCTGTTGCCCGGGCTAGAGTGAGTGCCGTGGCGTCAGCCTAGCTCACAGCAACCTCAAACTGCTGGGCTCAAGCAATCCTTCTGCCTCAGCCTCCCGAGTAGCTGGGACTACAGGCATGCGCCACCATGCCCAGCTCATTTTTTTCTATATGTATCTTAGTTGGCCAATTAATTTCTTTCTGTTTATAGTAGAGACGGGGTCTCGCTCTTGCTCAGGCTGGTTTCGAACTCCTGACCTTGAGCGATCCGCCCGCCTCGGCCTCCCAGAGTGCTAGGATTACAGGTGTGAGCCACTGTGCCCGGCAATGTTGATTTTTTTTATCATCAGTTTTTATTTTTTGAGTTAGTAGCCAATATTTTTTAAAAATTGGAAAAATTTACCACAAAACTCTGTCTTTCCAGTTTCTGTTGAAAAATCATACAATCTGGCACCACCAAGTCTGCAACCTGCATGCCAACTGGATGGAGCTGAGTTGTGCTGGCTTTAGACAGGGTGTAAGCTTTCCATTTTGTTACTGCTCCCTCCCCCCAGCTAAAAACCCTGAAGGCATTTAGTTTGCAACTGCTGCCCTACAAGGCAATAGAGAAAGGTCAACAATCTGTAGCATCCCTGGGTTATTAAGGGTAGGGATGATAATAAAAATATTGAACTGATGGGAACAGGGAACCAACTAAAGTTCAACACTGCATCAGGGCCTTGGAAGCCTCCTGCAGTGTCAAACACCAACTCTTTAATTGCTAGATTCTGGAGGAAGGGGTGTGTCCAGAGCCAGAGCAGGTAGGCACCAGTACGGAAGTTTTAAAGTACTGTATTTTAACCAGTCATACAGCTGTGAAGTGCATACTAGTTGAATATGAGCCTGGGTTAAGGGGTAGAGGAGCAGCAGAGTGGAGTCCTGAAGTGACATAAGGGCTGACACCTTGTCTATGTCATAGTGCCCACTGAGTCACAATGACACCAGTTGGCCTAAACCTCTGCTGCCCATCCCTGAACCTCACTTTGCCGCAGGGAGGCACTGAACTGAAAAACTGCCTTGTAACAGGTGGCGCCCCTCTGTCTACTCCCTTTCTTATATCAAGAGGGGAAAAACACGGAACTACCTCTACCCGATCTGGTCACCATACGCCTACTATCTTTACTGTTACAAATACCGGATCACCCTCCGGGAGAAGATGCTGCCTTGTTGTTACAAAAGGTACTTGTTTTCATCTCTATTTGTAGTTGTTTGGATAAACTGTAAGGAAGAAGAAAAGAATTTGAAAGGAATTGCCAAGTGGCAAGAAGTGATAATAGCAAAATAGGGTGGATGGCTGGCATGGGACTTTAGAATTTTTTCTTCTGCCTGGCCTGGGAACATGGAAACAGGTTGGTCCCCAGAAAATACAGATAGTGCCAGAACCTGGTCCTGTATACCTGGAAGTTATGAATCTCTCCCCACCACAGATTCTGAGATAAACTAATTTGGGTCTCTTTCCCAACCAGCATCTGTTATAAGGAACAGGAGGACTTGACCCTCCGGCCCCGTTACTGCCTCCAGTGCTCCTGAGTCCCCAGCCGGCCTCCAGGTGGGCAGAAGCACCGAGCAGGGTAACAACAACCAGCTTAAAGAACTGTATTCGGTAAGTGGACTGTGACAGGGCAGAGAGGGACATTAGCTGGTTGGAAAATGAATCATAGAAAGCTAGAGGTAGATGGGACCTTGGAGCTCATGTGTAAAAGCTACTTGTTTTATACACAAGGATTCTGGCCCAGAGATGGTAAATTCAGGTCATACAGCTGGTAGTGAAAGGCAGGATGGGAAAAGAAGTGGGGACAAAGGCAGAGCAGTGTTAGGACTTCTGGGACACAAAGCTGTTTTGATGGTAGGCTGGGTCTAGAATCCAGAACTCTTGCACATGCCTGGTTGTGACTTCTGCATTTTAAGTGAGAAATGGAAGAATTAAGAGAAAACCATTATGATGAAAAAAGTGGAAGAGCGTTATTAGTGAGAAAGGAAGTGGACAGTAGAGCTTTGTTTAAACAATAAGCTGTCTAAACATCTTAAGTTTCTAAATGGTTATTATACTCCTGTGGTGAGGTCAGCAGGCAGTAATACTGCCTCAACTCCAGAGTCCAGATTGTTTGAATCAAGGAGAACTTCATAATAGGGACAGGCTATTAGTTCCTAGGACTAAGGGATATTGTTGTATCTCTAAGACCTTGACTCCAACTCTCCCAGGGCTCCCCCATCAACCCCTGCTTGCTTCCACAGACACAAATCTGCCTGAAATCTGATTTGAGCTAGATGAGCACATAGGAGACTATTACTCTCATTTTTACTCCTTTTCCAGGCTGGAAACCTGACGGTGCTGGCTACTGACCCCCTGCTCCACCAGGACCCAATACAGTTAGACTTCCACTTCCGCCTCACCCCCCAGACCTCTGCCCATTGGCACGGCCTTCTCTGTGACCACCGACTCTTCCTGGATATTCCATATCGGGCCTTGGATCAAGGCAACCGGGAAAGGTGACTGAGCCTGGGTGGGAGTGTGGGTGGGGAAGAGGTAGGGCTTTTCACCCTTATGTCATAATCAGTAAGTGGGGCTGATTCAGGAACCGGAAACATGCAACCACTCAACTGGCATACAGACAGGCCTATGAACCGAGCCAGGATCTGGGGCTCAAGGAACAAGTCCATGGGAAGTTGCTGGACTCAAACACAGAAGTGGGAATCCAGAAATAGTTGAATGATAGGAAGTACTTTCTAGTTGTTCATCTCAATAGAGCAATTCCTTCTCCCTAGACTCAATCTGTGGTTTATGTCTTAGTCCAGTAGCGTGCAATCCCTTGGCTTCAGAGAAAAATCTACCAAAACTAGTTTATCCACCTTCATTTCCTGGGTTGGGTGTGTCCAGGAGGGCAAAAAAGATTTCTTCTGCTCCAAATGAGTGTCTTTCTGAATTGAGTTGGCTGAACATTTCATTAACTGTGTTTTTCTCTCTGGCCCCTAGTTTGACCGCAACACTGGAGTACGTAGAGGAGAAGACCAATGTGGACTCCGTGTTTGTGAACTTCCAAAATGATCGGAATGACAGAGGTGGGGATTGGCTATCCTCTCTTGTCCTTCGTGCTGGACAGTTCCTTTTCCTTTGTAGGAGACCCTCTTCCCCCTTCTCTTCTTGCCTCTCATCACAAAGGAAATTAAGTTACTATACTATTAGGAAGCCCCTTGCACATGGTGTTAGAGGCCAGACTGAAGGAGCACTGGTGAAATTACACAGAGTCCATTCAAGGGATGTGGTCAGCATGACAAAAAGGATCTCAAATGTACTGAGCACCTACAGTGCAAAAGGGTTGGGCAAGGCCAAAACAAGAATATATTTAACCGGATGCCTGGAGCATATGTTATAGAAACTATAACATCTTCCCTCAAGGAGTTTATACTCTGTTGGATATAAAACAAAGGATAGTCAATAACCATTCATCGATACCATTTAAGAGTTTATTATGCTACCATTGCTAAGCACTTCATAAACATCCATTTAATCTTAAATTCTGTGAGGAAGGGTCTATGGATTTCCATTTTACAAATGAGAAAACTGAAGGGTTAACTCATAGAACATTATAAGCTAAGTGTTAAAGCCAGGGTGAAAGTCTATTTGACTCTAAAGCACATCTTTATGTCTGCACTACACTGCTTCCCAGGGCCATTCTGTAGTGAGAGAAGTCAAATCTCTGGGGGAATACATGTATTGTTTCAAGAGAATTCTAATCATTTGTTCTATCCTTTTACAGGTGCCCTGCTAAGGGCCTTCAGCTACATGGGCTTTGAGGTGGTCAGACCAGATCACCCTGCCCTCCCTCCCTGGGACAATGCCATCTTTATGATGTACCCCCTTGAAAGGGACCCTGGCCACCTGCCCAGTGAACCTCCCTGAACATGCTTATTCCAACAATGAGGGGCTGGAAGCCTTGACACATGGGAACCAGGGGCCTGGGATGTGATTCAGGACACCTTCCTCCATCCTAGGAATAAAGGGTAGTGCAATCATCAAGTGTTCACTCTTTCTTGGGGGGATAGTAGGGCTGGCTGGAGTGGAACATGTGACTTACAGAGCTGAATTCACCCTAGTGTAAACATCTAATGATTTTAGATCAGAGGGACTTGAACCAGAGATGGAAGGGACCCAAGCATTTGCCTTCCTCCCTGCCCCAAAATCATTTCCCAACTTATTCTAACCATCTACTGAGCACCTGTTAAGGGAAAGGCAGTTCAGAAAGACTAGTCCTTGTTAGATGTTTTCACCCATATATTTCAGTTCAAATTGGAGATAGGTGCTAACTCTTTAAACATAGAGAAAACCAGAGAAGGTACATGGATCCTCGGCTTTGGCTCATTGGGAAGATCAAGAGATAAAATAGGTAGCATAGAAGATGGCATTCCAGACAGCAGGAAAAGTACTGGGTTGCATTAGAATGACAAGGCACCCATCAGAATGAGATGTAAACTGACAACACTTACAGGGTACATTAAAGGAATAGACTTTTATATGCAGTAGCAAGTTATGGGGAGAAATGAGACACTACTTATTTTTCAGAGTAGGAAGTCCTGTGAGTGATATCAAGTGACCTCTGTCCTCAAGAGTAAAGATCCCCTGAGGAATCCTAGCACTCTGGGAGGCCGAGGCGGGCGGATCGCTCAAGGTCAGGAGTTCAAATCCAGCCTGAGCAAGAGCGAGACCCCGTCTCTACTATAAAATAGAAAGAAATTAATTGGCCAACTAAAAATATATAGAAAAAGTTAGCTGGGCATGGTGGCGCATGCCTGTAGTCCCAGCTACTCGGGAGGCTGAGGCAGAAGGATCGCCTGAGCCCAGGAGTTTGGGGTTGCTGTGAGCTAAGCTGACGCCACGACACTCACTCTAGCCCGGGCAACAGAGTGAGACTCTGTCTCAAAAAAAATAAAATAAAATCTAGTATACTAAAGTCAGCCTAGTATACTATATGACTTGAGTGAAGGCTATTTTTCTGTCTCCAAAAAAAAAAAAAAAAAAAATTTCAGCAGGTTAAATGTAGAAGCAGATAGGAGAATTTAGCTATCTTCTATTAGCCAGTCTCTGTGATTAGCAATAATACAAAATAATGCAACTCTTCTCACTAAACTTTTTTGTTTTGAAAAACTGATTATCTTTCATAAAATATATTATTTATGTTAATAATAAACCCATTAGATGTTATTTTAAATGAATTCATAAATGGTTTAAACTTCTCAGTTTTAGTTTTTAATACAGTAGATACTGACAGATATAAACCACCTAGAAAAGTTCTCTGGGGTCCTTAATTTCTAGGAGTTTAAAGAGGTAGAGACCCATAAGTTTGAGCCCTGCTGATCTGTAATATTATAGAAAACTGCTCTTGCTCAAGGCGTAAAGACAAAGATACTCTAATTTAACACATCCTCACCTATATTCTTTCTTCAGTAAGATTTATAAAGATTTTTAATAAAAAAGGTTTTAAAACATTTAAGAATTTAAAAGGAATCATAGCTCATAAACATTTGAATTAACTCATTTCCTGAACAACCTATTCAGTGTCTTGATATCTTAACTATAACAGAGGAAACATTTGAACATGTTTGCCAAAAACAAAATAGAAAGAACAGGTGTAACTATTAAATAAAGCAAAGATAATTTTTAGAGGAAATCGAAGAACTCAGAAAACAAACTCTACTGGAAAACATGAGAATTGTAGGCCTGTAAGTCACAGAAACAAACTCTACTAAAAACCATCAGAACTGTCACTTTGGACAAAATCTAGTTCCAACTCATCCTTTTATAGAAGAGAAACAAAGTTAAAGGATGGTTAAGATACAACTAATTCAGTGGGCACAGTGGCTTCCGCCTGTAATCCTAGCACTCTGGGAGGCCTAGGCAGGCAGATCCTCCTCAAGGTCAGGAGTTTGAAACCAGCCTGAGCAAGAGTGAGACCCATCTCTGCTAAAAATAGAAACAAATTAATTGGCCAACTAAAAATATATAGAAAAAATCAGCCGGGCATGGTGGCACATGCCTGTAGTCCCAGCTACTTGGGAGGCTGAGGCAGAAGGATTGCTTGAGCCCAGGAGTTTGAGGTTGCTGTGAGCTAGGCTGATGCCACAGCACTCTAGCCAGGGCAACAGAGTGACACTCTGTCTCAAAAA
>CAUYRT010058544.1:0-43399 GCA_963574885.1 Lepilemur ruficaudatus | reverse complement strand
GATATAGCAAGCCACATAGTACATCCAGGCACAGTGGTATTCAAAACTTAATTTTTAAATGAATAACTGTAACTCTACTTAACTTCAAACAGCAACAAATATGACTTTTCAAAGTAACACAGCTATCCTCTGATTAAAACAAATGCTTATTCCATCCCCAAAAGATAACAATTTAAAGTCTGGTTGGCAACTCTCTCTAGAGTCAAATCAAGGCTTCCACATAGGGTTGGTCTGTCATGTCTACATATAATTATTCAGTCTTTAATATATGGACAAAATTATTAAATTATCAACCACCAGCAGACCTATGTAATAAAGCAGGACAATAGGAATCTCTTAAACAAATGAGTTAAATATTTAATAAAGAAAGAAAATAGTTATGAGTAAATGTATCATTCTTGTCTCTGCAACTCATTACAGGATTCTTTCTTCATTAAATATTGTGTGCTTCATTATTTTTTCCTCCCAAACTGCACATTTTTGTATAGGTTCTATTACTCATGGTATGACTCAGCTCTTCATTCTTTAGAACTATAAAGCCTTAGTTAACCTATTTCTAAAGGGGTTGGGTGTATGTGTGCCATTGATGATAAATACACACTTTCAAAGGATGCTTTTCTTGATCTCCAATATTTATCCCCCATTCTCCAGTGATAAGTGTTATCATATAACTAACACACTATATACCTTTTTTCTTTTGCTTTTTTTTCCTATTGTCCAATGACATGAGGAGGCCAAATTAAATTGCAGTTTTATAATTCAGTTAAAGCAAACTTTGTGCAATCATTCCTTCTTTGAGTTCACAGAGTGGAGCACAGGTTTCCCCGGTGAAGACCAAAAAGTCAATTAATGAATCAGGAATTCTAAAATACAATTTATACTTCTACCTCTTATTTTCCAAATCCTCATATTCTAATTAAAATTCTAAAAACAATCATCATAGACTTTTTATTGATGCAGGACATTTATTTCAAGCCCTTTAGGTTGTTTCCCACAGAGTTTTGAACTTTGAGAGTTTGGGGAATATGATAAGACTAGTGAATATGTACACATAAGCTGACTACTCTATTTATTATGAGTAACTAGATTAGATTAGTGTCTTATTTCCCATAATTTTTTTCATACTGAAGTCTTTATTCATACACATGTTTACTCCACAGAGCCTATGATACATTCCTGTTTCTTAGCAGCAAAGGAGTCTGAACTGTAGTGAGTTTATGGAATCACTCTTCTCAGCCCAACCTGTTAGCATGAGAAAAGTATTCTAAATATGTACACTGAGAGGGGGAGAGAGAGAGAGAGAGAGAGAGAGAGAGAGAGAGAGAGAGAGAGAGAGAGAGGGAGGAAGAGAGAAAGAACGACATTTATAACCCTTCATGTAGGCTTTCTAACAGCCATGTTAATGTTGGGTTTGGATTGTAGTCCCGAAAGACACAATCCCATACACCATAATCCTGAATGTTGAAATCTCTAAAAATATAAAAAAACTTCTGAAGTCTAAATCCAAAAAGGTCAAAATCCCAAACGACTGGAATCCTGAAAATCACAATCCTGAAATATTAAAATTTTGAAGTTGAAATATTGAAAGCTGAATTCTGGGGAAGAGATTAATGCATTTTAAGTTATATGTAGGCTAGTTACATCATGTCAGTTGACTAGACAAAATTATTGCCTTTATGGCATTTACATTGGGCAGACAATTCAGATGAGTGAATTGGCGATGCAATAATGCATCGATAAAAGTTTCAGTTTTAAAATACATCATTTGCCTTGATTGGCATTCTTTGGAGCTGATGAAATTCCAGAAGCTTTAAATAGTTAAAGCCACATTTGTCTGAAGAAGACAGAGAAGTTATTGACTGGTTCAAAAATAATCATGTGCATGGTAAGATAACAAGACACACGATTGTTTTGCTATTTGATCACCAGTATGGTTTCCACCAAATTTGTGGTCTGTATATGAGCACATATGGAAGGATTTCCATATAGTCAAAAGAACATAGAAGCATGGCATAGAAGATGGGAACATTTATTAGGGAATGCTCAGGTCATTGTATATCAAATCATAGAAGAATTTTAAAAAGAGCAATGGCACATAGAAAATGCATGTGAACATTCTCAAGTAAATCCATATCCTAAAGGGAAAAAAAAGGCAGCTGTACATCGTAAAGCAAGACATCAAAATATGATTAAAGATCTTGAAATGTTAACCAGCTCTTACAGATATCTCCATGCAGTTACCCATAATCTACCCTCGTAATATGCATTTTCATATGTCCAATTTCCTTTTCCTTTTTCTTTTTCCTTTTTTAAATTTTCCCCACTACAATTTTTTAAATTGTAGTCATTATTTTGTACAATTCACTATGTTATATATTTTATTTTGGCATCATTTCCAGTCCTTGGGATATAAATTATACAGAGAACTTTAGAGTGTTCTAATTCATTTTATGCATTTTTTTCCCAAATTTGTCTCCATATAGGTGTATTATCACAAGGTTGACTTTGTGTATAAGTACTGTGTGTATATGTAAAATATTGAAACTTCCTCCATAAATGAAGAGATGTCCTTTACGCACATCTGCATTTGTAAAACATAAAATTTGTTGAGATCTCATCTCTTTGAGTGACAGCATATGCAGGGATAATCCACTGCAGTATTTGATCGATTTCATCATAACAATTAGGTTGTTCATCACAGTGTTTCAGATGACAGTAGTCATAAAATTTATGCACATAATTAACAACCATGGTGATATGCATTTAAAATTTCCCTTTTTGATCTATTTCTTTGTGAATAGGTTTTCTGATGATGACTGTTATACTCATGTGACTATCCATAGTATACCTGAGAGTTTATGCGTGCAATGATGTATATTTTATTACTTTCTATTTTATAGTGGTCTATGCAGTGTTCTGTCACAATTTCATCTGTTTCTCAAATAAATTCCCTTTTAAAAATGTAAGTAAATATCTTTTAAAAATTCTTTTATTGTTTTTTCCAGAATTATATTTTTGAGATTTTGATCTTTCAGAATTTCAACATTTGGAATTATGGCATTTGGGCTTATGCAAGGGTAGTTTAATAGATGCAAATCAATAAACTTGCCTTTCGGAATTCTAATGGGCTACCATTAATGTCCCCTCTGAAAGGTCCAATGAGGATCACGTCATATTTTGTTTACCTGTTTTGCTGGTTGTGTACTAGAGAGTTCTAATAATATTTCTACATAAATATGAAGGTAAAATTGATCTGGATTACATCAAATGGATTGATATTAACTCTTTTTTCCTCTTGAACACATTCACATTGAATAAACATATCTTCATATATGAAAATAAGACATTAAAGAATCAGGAGTTAAAATATGCAAACTCTCAGTCAATGTCATTGCACAGAAGACACCATAGGAAGCAGTGATTCTGATGGTGCCTTAAATGATATACTGGAGAAGGGGGAACAAAAAGAAAATACTGAATGTAATTAGAATATGACATACTGAGAAGACTTCATTTTTTAAGAACAGTCCGTTAATTAGGAAAAATCTTTTTTTTCCCATTTCTACTGAGAAAAAATTTATAGTACAGAAAAAGCTAAAATTATAAAAAGTGAGATACAAAACTTATATAAAATAAGACAATTTTAGAATACACTGATTTTTTTTACCAAATATAAAATAATACCATAGGTTATCATCAAATATATCCATGTCTGTTATTTCCCTATATTATTTTTTTGACATTATTCTATATTGTTATTCTTATAGTAATGGAAACATTTTTAGAGTTATTTTGTTATATATATAAGTGGGCAAAGTTTTAAAAGAAGATAATTTACAATTTTACATTGAATGTGAAGGGAAATGCAAACCATGATGCATTGATAGGAAGTATTTTATTAGTTTTGGGTTTTTTTTTTTTACCATCAAACTGGTATGTGATAGTAAAACACATTTCAATCTTCTATGAGCAACCAATTGTGCAAATTTAATCATACATTATCTTTCACCTAATATTTGCTTTTGAAAAAGTATTATGTGGTCATTTGTTATCGATACTTGTTATAAACATCTTGGCAATGGTAAAAGAAAGTCATAAATAAAATATTTTATAATGTATTTTATACATCATTATATTATATAAATATTTTCTAATGTATTGTATTTTATAATACAATTATGATTAAGGAAAATGATCACTTTATTGTCTTTAAAATGGCCATTTTTTGCTGATGCTTCAATGTCCTTCTCAAGCCATTTTAATGATCACATTTTATCTTTTTGTCTGAAACTCTCAAACTGGTGTTCCTGATGCACATGCTTACACTAAAGTTAGAAGCACAGACGTAAGTGTTACCATAGTCATTTGGTACTTTGCATCATACCAAGAACTCTGATATAAATTACAAGTTAATGTGACATTAAACATTATATTACCCTTATCCCTATATTGAGACTTTAGGGAACCTATAAATAGCCTTCCTCTTGAGTCTTCAAACATGAGTGAAACACACACAAAAAAGCAGATGGAGATCAAAGATATCAATTGCATTTCTGATAAACACTTACTAGTTCTGATAAACACTTATTAGTAGGAAATGATTTGAGAATGTCTCAACAATACAGAATTACACAAATTTACTTTCAGTCCTCACCTTATTCCTCACCTCTTTTTTTCCTCAAAACAATAGTCTTTATTTTCTTTTTTTAAGTTTATTTATTTTTTATATGTCAGAATACTAGAGAGATACAAATGTTTTGGTTACATGGATTGCTTTTGTACTGCTTGAGTCAAAGTTACAAGTGTGCCCATCACACAGATAGTGAGCACTGTACCTGTTAGGTGTGATTTCATGCCTCCCTTCCTCACTCCCCCTGCCTACATGATTTCCATTGAGTTTTATTTCCATCTGTGCACACGAATGCTGATCGGTTAGTTCCAATTTAATAGTGAGTACATGTGGTATTTGTTTTTCCATTCTTATAATACTTCACTTAGGAGAATGGTCTCCAGTTCCATTGAGATTATTGCAAAAGGTATTAATTCATTTTTTGTGATGAATAGTATTCCATGGTGTACATAAATCACATTTTATTAATCCACTCATGAATTGATGGGTATTTGGCTTGATTCCACATCTTTGCAATTGTGATTTATGCTGCAATAAACATGCTAGTGCAAGTTTCTTTTTGATAAAATGACTTTTTTTTCCTTTGGGTAAATAGCCAGTGGTGGGAGTGCTGAATCAAATGGCAGGTCTACTTTTACTTTTTTGACGACTCTCCATACTGTTTTCCATAGAAGTTGCACTAGCTTGCCAACAGTGTGTAAACGTTATTCCTTTCTCTCCACATCCACGTCAGCGTCTAGTTTGGGGACTTTTTGATAAAAGCCATTTTCACTGGAGTTCAATGAGGTGATATCTCATTGTGTGTTTATTTGCATTTCTCTGATGATTAGTGATGTTGAGTATTTTCTTCATATATTTATTGACCATTAGTCTTTTTTTGAAAAGCTTCTGTTCATGTCTTTTGTCCACTTTTTAATGGGGTTGTTTGATTTTTTCTTGCTGATTTGCTTGAGTTCTTTGTAAATTCTGATTATTAGCCCTTTATCAGCTGTATAGCATGTGAATATTTTCTCCCATTCTGTAGGTTGTCTGTTTGCTCTGTTAATTGTTTCCTTGGCTGTGAAGAAGCCATAGCATCTATCCAGAACCTAGATCACCATCAGAGAACCCACAAGCAAAGCCGAAGGTTCTTACCCAACATATGCTACAAACACATAGCATACATAGGGTGAGGTGAGGGGAAAAAAGCCCTATCTAAACAAAGGAAAATCCGAAGATAAGAAGAAACAGCTGCTCCAGATGAGAAGGAACCAGTGAAAGAACTCCAGAAGTATGAAGAATCAGAATGAAAGGATACCCCCAAAAGGGAACATGAGCTCTCTAGCAATGGCAACCAACCAAAATTAGAATATTGAAATGACAGATAAAAAATTCCAAAATGGGTTATAAGTAAGCTCAACAAAATACAAGAGAAAACAGAAAACCAACATAAAGAAATCCCCACAAAATTTCAGAAAATGAAAGAAAAATTCACTAAAGAATTCAAATTATTAAAAAAAAATAAAATAGAACTTCTGGAAATGAGAAATGCATTCAAGGAAATGCAAAATACAGTGGAAAGTCTTAAGAATAAACTAGACCAGGCAGAAGAAAGAATCTCAGAGCTCAAATACAGCACCTTCAAATTGAACAAGTTAGTCAAAGATAAAGAACAGAGAATTAAGAGGAAGGAACAAAGCGTATAAGAAATATGAGATTACGTAGAATCCCTACCCTGTTATCCCTATCCTGGCACAACTGAATCACTATAGGCCTTTGCCTACAGGGACAAACATATGTTACCATGAAGAAGACAAAGCAGAATGAGTCCTTCCTGCAGCCAGGCTGTCTCCCTAAAAAGCTCACTGAAAAGATGACTTAGCCACAAAAAAGAGTGTATTTCCTTTCATATTTGATATAATTCTGAACATTTTTGCATAAAGTTCCCACTCATCTCTTAACTAAAGAAACTCACTATAGTAGTCAATACCTTTACACCTGCTTTCTCAAATACATTTTTTTTTTGTCTCCAAAAACTTTAGGACAAAATAATATTTTCCAACCTCAGTTGTGTGACTGAATGGGGACAGGCACCATAGAAATCTCAGTTACCATAAATCACACTCTTGAAAGCCTTTGTTCACTGAACTTTCATCACAGATGTCAATATTCCCCTGTTATCTTGCCCACAGCAGAATCAGATCCACAGAAGCAGGACATTTGATTCCTATTCCTTTGTTAATCTTTCCTTCCACTGTCATAACAAGAGCTGTATTCTAATTTAGAGCTCTTGATATTACTGGCATTGGTGTTTCTCTAAGAGAAACATAAGACAAAGACTTTGTGTTGGGATTGGTAAAGAAGTACTTCTTATCTATATTCACTTTGTTATTCGTATCCTGTTTCGGATATATTTTTCTCATCTCCTGCAGTTCAAACCCCTCTAGGCAATGGCAAGGGTGAACTAAGTCCTTGTCTTAGCACCTGAAGTGTTCAATTGAAGTAAGACAGCCTCTCTAGAATTGTAAATACTTGTTTCTAAAATAATATCCACATGCTCTTCTGTGTCCTTCTATAGTATGTATTTTGCTTTTCCAGTCCAAAACATGCTAATGTATACATATTTTAAACTAGACAAAATGCAAAAGGTGGCATTTTCATAGTACAATAATTTTTATTATATATTTCTCTCAGTGTTTGAAAGAGACATGACTCGGATATTTTCACAGAAATTGCAGATTCCTATTGTGGAGCACTTCCTAAATATATTCTCTGGAATGGAAATGTGATCAGAGATACACAGGGAAACACATTTTAGTGGAGGATTAGAGAAGGTCCTTCCATTTATTTTTGTCAATGCCACTACCCTGTAAAATTTGTGTAACCCAGAAACTACACAGAAAGATACAGCATGAAGAGATTTCCATTTATCTCTTTTATAAAATTATTATAAATCAGTATTTATTATTTTACTTCAAATCACCTTAAAATGAATTTTTTTAATTTCAAAATATTACAGGGGACAAATGCTTTTGTTTACAAGGATCACCATTGTAATTCTTGAATCAGGATTAGAAGTGTGCCCCCTGTCACCCAGATAGTGTTCATTGTACCTGTTAGGTAGTTTTTCATCCATCCCCCCCCCCACTGATTTCCATTGAGTTATACTTCCCTCTATGCACATGTGTGCTAATCAGTTAATTGCTTATATCCAGTGGGGATTAGGCTATTCTAGTATTATCATTTAATTTTTCAAACTTTAATGAAAGCCTATGATGTATGTATAACATATTGGTGTTAAAAGGAAACAAAATTAACATATGTTCTCTGCCCTATGGGGCTCATATCTACTAGGACTGTGGGCCCCCACCTTTTTGGCACAAGGGGCTAGTTTCAAGGAATACTATTTTTCCATGGTCAAGAGTGGGGGCTAGGTAGGAGGCAGAGCTCAGGTCATGATGGGAGCTATAAGGAGCGGCTGTAAATACAGATGAAGCTTCCCTTGTTGGCTCGCCACTCACCTCCTGCTGTGCTGCCCCCTGGTTCCTAAGTTTCATTAAAGACAATTTTTCCATGGACAAACTTGGGGGTGGGGTGGGTAGGAGGTGGTAGAGCTCTGGGGCCCAGTTCCTATAGGCCATGGACCACTACTGGGCCACTACTGGTCCATGCCCTGGGGATTGAGGACCACAGTAATAAGAGATAGAGACAAGTAAATAAGCTATTACAAATTAATAAATAGAGACTGCTAGTTTCTAAAAATTACTGATATTAATACACAAAAATATTTAATATTTGAATAATTTACCATAAGCTTTATCTTTAGTTATATTTGAGCTTGATTTACCTGGGCTCTTACAGGTAGCTTATTGCCTCATAAATTTTAAACTACCTTTAGTTCTATGGTACACGCAGTCAATTCAAATCACATATCTACTTCATAAAAAAGTCAGATTGATTATTTGACACTCTATGTCTATCGTAATAAGATTATACCTCCACACTGACCTTAACACATCTTCTTTGACTATACTTTTCAACACATTGATTGTTTTAATTACATATGGACTAAGATAGTATTGGCAATGTATGGGAAGAATTTCATAAATTTACATCTTGCCATATAAAGTAGTGAATAATAAAATTTATCAATATTATCAAAATGGAGAAGAAAAACAAAGAGGGAATTAATATGAAAACAAAGATATGTAAAGTTGAGAGAAAAATCAAAGTTTAAAATACATCAAAAATAATTTGGATTTTAAAAATTGAATTTTAATGGTTTTATGGCAAGATTCCTCTGACTCTCTATGAATACACATGTAACTAAACCAATTTTACTGAAAGCTGATGAGAATAAGGAAACCAATTTTAAAGCACTAACAAAACATTTAAAAGAGAGGGCTATTTGGAAACAACTAAATAGAAAAGACAAGTAATTAATAGTTTGAATAACCAAGGGAAACTAGCAAAGGGAAAAGTCAATTAGAAGTGAAATAAATTAATTTTAAATAACAAAAGCCAAGTTCTAATTCTGTTGCAGGCAAGTCATTGGCTTTTAAAAGATTCACTTGAATAATATTTATCTGTTGTGGTACTTATCACTTCTAATCAAGAAAATGGGGGAAAATGTTTCTGCTTTTAGTTAGTTTCTATAAAGATAAGAATAACTTTCTCACTCAATGTTAGCTCTATCTAGACAGAGATTCTTGTGCTTCTCTCATTGTTGTAGACAAGGTTTGGTTCAATTGTTGTAGTTCAGTTTGAACACATACTAGACATCTATATGCATGCTTAGATTTAATGTTGAATGATTTTGTGGCAGGATAATTCATTGAGATATCCCTTTATGTTTTACTATCACTGCTTCAAATAATTAGAAGGAAAGTATGAAAGGATTTAGGGGTGAAATTGGTTTTAGCCTCTCAATCCACTGCTCCCTCCATCCCAAAGGAAAACTTTATTGTTATGCATGGCAACTGGGGCATCCCTAGTCCTCATGGTAGTGCAAGGGAGTTTCTAACAGAAGTATAAAGTGGTTCCTCATAGGAAAAAAAAACATGAGATTTTGAAGGAAAATGAACACATTTTTCATAATAAGGAAGTCTTATTAATAGGTCTTGAAAACTAAGGAAAGGATGGTCAAAATCATTAGAATTCGGAATAGCTTCCCTTGAGACAGGGAAATTTCAGTCATGGCAGGAAAGGGTATAGCATTTAGGGTCTGAACAGAAGCAAGAACCCTTTCTTGTATCTCAATAAGTGGCTCCAGAAGTACCAAAATCCCATAGGGAAATGGATCTGGAGTTTCCGTAAATCAAAATGTAAATTCACAAAGAAGAGCTTTCAGCCCTAATGAACTGAAATCCCCACCAATCTGACCATATAATTGGAGCTGAAGTTAAATTGAATTTAGAGAATGAAAAATTATCACTACAAAGACATATATGCTTTCATCCGCAGTTCCTGGCTCATAGTCCCCTAAACCTTTGTTAAATTAAACAGAATCTCTCTCTCTCTGACTTTCTCTTTCCCTCCTTTCACCTGCTAGAGTCGGTCCTGCCCCATACCCTGAAGGAAGGAACGCTGCACAGACAGGCCAACAAGAATCTGAACAGACAGGCCTTGCTGGATTTATATAATACCCTTTTTGTCCCATCACATTTCCACACATGCTTCAATCATGCCTACATAATGAAGCCTCCATAAAAACCCAAAAGGACGGAGTTCAAAGAGCTTCCCAATAGTTGAAACACGAAGGTTCCTGGAGGCTGGTGCACCCTAAGAGGGCATGGAAGCTCCATGTCCCTTCTCCCATACCTCACCCTGTGCAGCTCTTCATCTGTATCCTTTGTAATATCCTTTATAGTAAACCGGTAAAAGTAAATGCTTCTCTCAGTATATGGACTCAAATAAAGGAGATTGAGAAAATCACTCAGACAATATGAGTTTCTGCTCTAACCACTCATGCAAAGAATTCTTTTGTTATTCTCTTAGCAAAATATGTCAGATGTGGTGACAGAAGCAAAGAGTCTGTAGTGGGTTTTCGTGGCAATGAGAAGGAACATGCTTCCAATTATGGTTATAAATATACATATTATTTTATCATTTTATATAATTATTGATGATCTGTATATAATTTTATATAATTTGGATTTTATTTGTTCAGCTGGACTTGATTTTAAATCCCAACTTTAAATAATTATGAGAGTATCAGCAATTCACTTAGCCTCTCAGTGCTTCAGTTTCCTCCCCTCTGAAATAGACTTAATAATGCTAAGTCAGCTAAAATATGGTAGTGAGGAGTAAATTAAATTTTATATATATAAAAACATAAAATTATAGATATAATATAAAATTATAGATTATATGTAATATAACATATATAATATATGCTTATATATTATATATACCTTAGCATAGCCTGTGACACACAGAAAGTGGTCAAGTTTGGTAGACAATAGTAATAGTAGTAAGTGATTAGTCATCTATTATGTTCTAAGGAGTTTTTTTTAATGACTTTAAAATAATTATTTGTATTTAAACCCATTGTTAATTCTAATGTAATCTGTGTATTAATATCAGCACTTTTTAGAAACTAGCAGTCTCTATTTCCATCATGATAACATTTGTTTTATTAATTTATAATAGCTTATTTGCTGGTCTCTGTCACTGAGGTCCCCAACCCCTTGGCATCGGACCGGTATCAGTCTGTTGCCTCTTAGGGACCGGGCTACAGGGCTTCATCACCACCTCCCATCCCCCTACCCCACTCCTCATTCCTGTTGGTGGAAAAATAATCTTCTATGAAACCGGTCCCTGGTGCCAAAAAGTTTAGGGACTGCTGTTCTATTAGCCATGAGCTCCCTGAGGACAGAGAACATATTTTAATTTTGAGGCCAGGAGAGATGGCTCACGCCTCTAATCCTAGCACTCTAGGAGGCCAAAGCAGGAGGATGGCTTGAGCTCAGGAGTTCCCAACCAGCCTGAGCAAGAGTGTGAGCCCATCTCTACTAAAAATAGAAAAAATTAGCTGAATGTGGTGCCACGTGCCTGTAGTTCCCAGCCACTGGGGAGGCTGAGTCAGGAGGATCCCGTGAGCTCAAGAGTTTGAGGTTGCTGTGAGCTAGACTGACACCGGAACACTCTAGCCTGGGCAACAGAGCAAGACTCTTTCTCAAAATAAATAAATAAATAAATGAAAGAAAGAAAAATATATATTTTTTTAATTGGGGGAAAACTACAAAGCTTTTACAGTACAATGTTTACAGTCACGATTTGTAGTGAGCCGATTTCCCAAAATATATTACCACTCAAGTTGACTTATCTTGTTACATTCAAAAATCTACTCTGTCAAAGTAGTCCATAGAGTACATACAGTCTGAAAGAAAAATATTTTAATTTTGTTTTCTATTTAACACCAATATGTTATATATTACCTGGTACATCATAGACTTTCATTAAGGTTTAAAAAAATCAAGGGTTAATACTATAACAGCATAATCTCCACTCGATATAAGCAATTAACCCATGAGCACATATGTGCACAGAGGGAAGTAAAACTCAATGGAAATCAGGCAGGGAAGGGGCAGGAGGGGATGGGTGAAAACCTACCTAACAGGTATAATGAACACTATCTGGATGATGAGGGGCACACTTAACAGCCCTGTGTGCCCACAGAAACCAAGAATTGCATCCATCAAAAAGAAATCAACTAACTCTCTGCACTGAAGTGGTACCCAGACACAGGAAACAATTTAGTTGAGTGGACTATCAACATGTTGTCCTCTGACATTTTTATTTTGATTTCTTCTCTTTGAAAAAATATCCTATTTTTCAGTTTTCAAGATGTAGAGAGATTTCTTTTTTCTCTTCTCACAGCTAACTTAAAAGGAAAAACAATCAAAGGTAAACATTAAAAACTTGGTAATTTCCTATGTTCTTTTAAATTTTTAGTCTATATTTTTATACTTTCATATTAAAATAAAATTACATACATAAATTTCTCTTCAATACATCTAGGTTGTCCATTGATTAGATCATTACATAGCCTTCAATTCTTATCATGTACATCAAACAAACATATATTGAACAAGAAAAATAGCTTGAAAAATAGTTTCTCTACAAGACTCCAGGTCATGAAACTTTATTATTGTTTGATGGATTATTTTAGCTCAACTGTACCTAAAGCCCTTTGGAAGAGTTTATGAAGTATTCATTGGCAACTTCCCTGCACTTCTCACCTTCTGACTTCCTGTAAAATGAAAAAATAAGCCCAAATAAACAAATATCTACTTTTAAAGGGACTGTTAGTGATTTTATTACTTTGCAGAGGGATATAATTCTAACTGATACAAATGAAAATACCAACCATATTCCTTTCTATCCTTACAAGGAGTAGTAACAGATTCACCAAAGAAGAGACTGATGATAATTTATAGGAGTTCCCGGGCATTTCTCTATCCCGTTTGTGGTGAAGGTGATCCATCCTCATTTCCCCAGAATCAAATGAGAAGGACATAAAGTGAGCCCATTTAGAAAGACAGAGGAATTCTTGAAAAAGTATAGACTTGTGTCATACTTCCCAGATGGAAACACTCACTGGCTCTCCGCTATATTCGGATAAAGAACACCAGAGAGTTGTAAGATAGCATGGCCCTGAGTCTGCCTGGAATCTGTGGGACCGAGAAACCAATGTCTTCTTCTCATTTAGAGAATAGTAAAGGTTGTAGGCTAGAGATTACAACACGGTTGAAAGAAAAGAGCAAGTATTTTACTTCTTTAAAATTTCTTTATGTGTAGGGCAACGATGCATATTAGAGCATCACGGAGGGTATATGGGGCTGAACTGTCTTGGAAGAACTTCACTGAATGATCCTTTGAAGCAGGGAATGACTGATAGTGTATCACCAGGGGAAAGACCATTGTTGCAACAATTCAGCCTGAGTTTACACAGCATATATCAGAAAACGATACTATGAAGAAAGCTTGAATGGGACAGAGTATTACATAAATTACATAAATTACAAAGGCAACCCACGAGAGAGCTGGCATTTGGAAACTAGAAATGCTGAAAGTCATTGAAGAGCTAAAGGAAAACAGAGAGCATTAAGTAAGAATCCCTCTGCCTCCTTTTTTTTCATTCCATCTTATTCAACATCATCCACCTTGCTGATCCTGGGAAGCCAAAAGAAACGATGGTGAGCAGAAATTAAGAAAAAAAAAAAAAAAAAAGACCATGCTCAGGCTGTCAGGCTATGATTCACCCTTAACTAGGTTTGAGGAAGAAACTTTGAACTGTATTTGAACATGAACTTCTAATTAGTCTAGACATTTAAATTCCTAAAAATGTCAAAAGTTGAGGTCACTATCTAAAATGCGCTCCAATTTTATAAAATTGACATCTGACACAATCTGAAAGCTATAGCAAAGAGAGTAAGAATCAATTTCCTATTTGCAAAGTAACAGATCTAGTATTTTCAATTGACACCTTTAGAAAGTGAGTATGATTACATGTGTAACTTTGTGAGTTATAGCCCATTAATGGCACTTACAACTCCTGCTACCTTTCAGACTTTCAGATGGCAGCTTTATTATTTTATGTAAATAAAGCTGGAATTAAAGTCAAATATACTTACCTTTATAAATTATTTAACATTTTCTACCTTAAATGAAGCTATGTCTTGATGATTGTTGTTTTATCTCATTTGTTGAAAGGGAATGGAGTAGAAGAGGCTGTGGATGAAAGTGTTCTTAAAATAAATTTAAGGAAATCATTGTGTGGAAAGTGGACATATATTTCAATCAAATTTACTTCTACCAGTAAATATTTTGAAAATATTTTTATTTGTTGTTTATAATTTTGAATATGAAGGAACTTTTTATGATACTCTGAGATCTCAATTTTAAATCACAACCAAGAGAATTATTAAAGGAAATAATAATTTTATTAACTTATATAATTGAAAAGTTCATGGAATCATCCTTGCGGCAGACACATCTGAGTCCAGATGCTCCAATAATGTCCCTATAAATCTGTTCTCTCCTTATTTATCTGAGGAAGAGAAATATCATTATTATTCATGATCAAATTTATTCATGACAAAATAGAAATTCATCAATATGGAAAGTGTCACAAGCTAATAATTTAGAGAACTTACATATACACTCAAATCTTCTGAATCTTTGTATAATTTTATGTTACTCCACATTGAAAGCATGTATGTGTGTGTATGTGCATGTGCCTGTGTAGTATGTATGTATACATATATATTTGTGTATATATGAACCTATAAATGTACATGTGCATTTAATCTAATAAAAGAAGATTGTGAAAGAATAAAAAATGGAATATTTATGTAATTTTATAACTTCATTTCTTGTTAGGAGCATTAGCCACAATCTGGATTTTGGTAAGCAAGAAAAAAACTGTATTGAGTACTCCTATTATCAGTGGGGAAAAAAAAATAAAACATTTTATAATCTCTGTATGACTCAAGTTTTTAATTTTACCATGTGATAAGCATCCATTAGTGAGAATATTTAAAAAGGAGTCAGTGCAATCAAGAACTATACAAGACAAACTTTTGGGGGGTTTGGAAAGAAAATACTAACACTTCTTATGTGTATTTTTGTCTATAATAATGACTCATTATTATCAACAGAATTATTTTATTAAAGATAATTACAGATAGTTTACAACTAATAAGTACTTGTCTTGCATATAGAAATTGTCACGGACTCTCTAATTCAATTTGTATGTCAGTCGTGTATCACATGTCACATGTAATATTCACGGTATTCTCTTGGGCAAGTGAGAATAAACAGAAATAATAGAATGAGTGTGAGTAACACGGTGAATCCCTACTTGTTACTCTCACTCATTCTATTATTTCTGTTCATTGCAACATATTGCAGTTTATATGTGGCTAGAAATGTAGGTTTACAGGTTACATTATATAATTTATTTATTTTTGTCAAGCATATCCAGCACACTGTTTTGTCAAGCAGTCCAATCCATAAGTTATTGTGATCACACAGGGCTCCATTCTGATTCAGTGTTCTGTTTTTAGTGCCCTTCACCCTGATCCTCATTCCCACTCCTCTTCTCTCTTCAGCCCCCACATCTACATGGTCAATGAAAATCCTTAAATGCGCACACATTCTTGTATTCCTTGTGATTTTGTTTTGTGTATTTGTCCCATGTTTCAAATCTCGTATAGCATTTTTGTTACTTTCTAAATTTCAACACAGTACTTTTAAGTTATAATATATGTTATCACACATAGTTCTTTTTCATTGCTTCTGACTACTTAATAATTATTTCAAAATTTGCACCTACTACATCTTAGTTTTCTTCAAATCCTATCAATTAGTTAAGTCATAAATAGATATATAAAACAAGTTTAAAATAACCTCTTTATGCATTTCCTTCACATCTGTCCATAAGGATTTCTATAATATATGCATCAATGCCAGGAGTGGGTATATGCACACTTAATTTTACTAAATCCTTTTAAAATGTTTCCTGTAAATGCTGCATGTGATTCTTCTTCCATGAGCACTACATGGGATTTCTCAGATCAGCTTGTAGTCACCAACCTCTGGCACCACAAACTCACTCTCTCTTTCCCATTCTTAGATATATACAATATTGTATTTTTTATTTCAATTATGATTACTCCTAAGTTTAAAAATACATTCATTATGCTGGCTTCAGTGAATTGTTTATGTGTGACTTTCCTCATTTTTCCTCTGGTTTTTTTATTCCTTTTTTGTTGATTATTGGGAATTCATTGTCTATTTTAGGTAGTAATTCAATCCCTAGTCAGTCTTAGAAATTGAAGACTTTTTCATAACTGTTTATTTTTGTTATTCTTGACTGAATAAAAATTTCTAAATTTGATGAAGAAATGTCTACTTACTTTTCTTCCTTAATTTGTGTTTAATTGGTATATTGTTAAGAAGCCAAATTCTTTGTCTGCATCTATTAAGGTGAATATATGACTTTTCTATTTATTCTTTAATAGTCAAATGTTAAAATAACTTCTCATTTCTGGAATTTTGTTTGTGAAGTACTAGGATTTACTTGCAGTTTTTATATGCAAGAGAAGCGCCTATCAATTATAAGCTATCTTTATTACTAAATTAGGTTGTCTAATATTTTGCTATGAGTGTTTGCATCTGTGTTCAAAAGATAAACATCAATCAATCTGTCAATAGATCAATTTACAGAGATAAATTTGTATTGTCTTTGCTTGATTTTAGAATCAAGGCAATGCTGACTTCATAAAATAAGTTAACAAATATTCCTCTTTCTCTAAATAGTCTTTAAGTGCTTGATCAAGTTCACCAGCTAAATCATCAGGATCTGGAGTATGATTCATAAAAATATTTTTCACTATGAATAAAATACTTAAATAAATGTAGGAATAGAGATATAGAAATTAAAGTAATTTAATATATTTAGTCAGTTTTGCTTTTCTATTTATTTAGGTCTGTCAATTTCAGTTAAAGTATTTGGAGCTCTGTTATTATTACATCACAATCTACGATCATTATCTCTTCTTTATAAATTGATTCTGTTATCATTATACAATATTATTCCTCTTCATCTCTAGTAGTGATACTTGTCTTAGAAATTATATTGGCTTATAATGTTCTTTTATCTGGTGTTTTGTGCATTGTGTTTGCTTGGTCATTTCCATCTGTCGACCTCCAATCTGTGACTTTTTACATAAAGTGTATTTCTGTAACTAAGACATTTTTTATTTAGACTGATACTACCTTTTACTAGAATGTTTGGTACAATCAAGTCTTTTAAAATTTACTGAGCTTATTCTATAAATCTCTAATAGATTATGATATCTATCTAAAATAGATTACCATATCAATCAAGAAGCGGTTGATATAGCAGTGTTTAAGTCTACAGTCTTGCTCTTTGTTTTATACTGATCACCTCCAAAATTTGTTACTGTATTTTTTCTTCTCCTCAGTCATTTTGCTTGAATTTAGCATTTATTTTAGTATTCCATTTTACCCACTTTCTTGGCTTTTAGTTATTTCTTTGTGTATTTTAGTGGCTTTTATAGTAATTACAATATCTATCATTAATTATCACAGTCTACCTTCAAGTGTAGTATAACACTTCACGTAAGTAAATGGCTTTATTATATATTATTATATTTCAATTACACCACTTTTTTCTTTGTACTTCACCTATCATACTTAGTTTTATACATATTTTATGAACGCTATAACACAGAATATATAATTTTATGTATATTATTGCTTTAAATATTCAGTTGATCATTAAAGAATTTAAAAATAAACTCAAAGGAAATGTAATAATATTTACCAACACCTTATTGTTATAACGGCAGTCATTCCTTTCTGAAGATCCTGGTTTTTCTTTTTTCAAATACTATAATATTTTAATAAAATAAAGGCCACAAATTTAATGATCATCATAATAAATGCATAAAAGCCTTTTTAAAAAGTCAATACATATTCGCAATAAAAACATTAAGCAAACTCCAAATAAGGTAACTCCTAGACCAAATAAAGAATAATTTAGCAAAAAATTAGTGATATTATAATAGCAATTTTAGTGGTAAAAGACTTATAATTTTCCCATAAGATTAGGAAGAGGACAAATATCTGGGCTCTCACAGCTTCCGTTCAGCATTATACTTGAAGTTCTAGCTTGCATTATTAGGGAAGTAAAAGAGAAAACAAATACCAGCCAGATGGCAAAGAAAGAATCAAAACGATGTTTTGGGGGAGGCTCGGGGAGTAGGACAGTCATGTGATCTTATATGTACAAAATCCTAAGTAATCCTCACAAAATCTGCTAGAACTAAGGAGTTCAGCAAGGTAACATGATGAAACATAAATATGCAAATATCAATTCTATTTCTATACATTAGTAAAATAAAATCCATAAAGAATTCCAAAATTTTGTAATTTCCTCTATTTATTTTTATATTTAAAACATCTTCTTGACTCTAGAATCAAGTAAATATTATCTCAATTTTTGTGTGTTTTGTATGATAGTATTTTGACCCATTTAATTATTCAATCTGTTATTTAATGATAAATGATACTAAGAAATAATGTAAAGAAGATTTCATTATTATGCTACAAATATTACTAGAATTAGTTTTAACCTTCATTGTACTTTTTTAACAATTATTTTGTTAAGCTTAGATATACAAAGACAGAGATAAAAAAAATGGATTAAACTTCTCAATTAGTAGACATCCCAAATAGATTGTCGTATCTTATTTTCTTATTTATTTTAGTTTGGGGATATATTATTCTAGCTTGTTATTTCCTCTGAATATTTTCAAAATTAATTAGCTATTGTTCAAAAATGATGTTACATGTCATTTTGATTGAAGATGCATTAAATATTTAAAAAACATTGAAGTACATTAACATCTTGGCAATCTTTTTTTTTCCTTCCCTCAAAACATGTTATATTTTTACCAATGCCCAAAATCTCACTGTAATATAGTACTTTTTTTTCTTTAATTTTAAGGAAGGAAAATGAAGCAAATGAAAGATTCAAAGATTTTACTGTAGCTATATGCACTTACTCAAAAAGAAAATATTTATTTGGCTATAGATTTCTTGTGAAACCAGAGACACTGATTTAAGGCAACATCAAAGTGTGCCATAAATTATATAGCAGATCTTAGCAGAAATATGCAGAGGTCATGTATACCCTTGCTGCTTACAATGTGATCCTCAGACCACGGCATCAGCATGGCCAGCAGCTTGTTAGAAACTTAGAACCCTGGGCCCACTCCTGACCTACTGAATCAGAACCTACAGTTTAACAAGATCCCCAGGTGATTCTTATGCGCTTTCAAGTTTGGGAAGCACTAATTAAGGCTACCTATAACTTGTAGCTAGAAGACGACTAGCTCCAAGGAAAACAAACAATGATATAGTGCAAATAGTTCTGCTCCCTATTAGCCAATATTAGTAAATATCACTAAACACAAGTTTTGCCCACTATTGGTGGTAAAATGGTAAAATTTGTTTGAAAATCATCATTTGTAAAGGTGTATCCCAAATTCTTAATAAAATGGAGATGCTCAATAAATATTTTTTAAAATAACAGCAAATGAGTTAGTGATTTAATAAGTAATTATAAAAGTGAATTTAAATGAAAATAATTTATAAGTCCCTCACTTTTGTATTAAAGAAATTGATTTTTTTTAATTTCAGAATATTACGGGGGTACAAATGTTTTGGTTACATGTCCTGCTTTTGAACAGTTTGAGTCAATGTTATAAGTGTGCCATCAAAAGAAATTGATATTTAGGTTATTGTAACACTAAATTGTATACATATTATTTCTATAATATCTGTGAAAAGAAATGTACTTGTATGTGTTTTCTAAATTGTATAATAAGTTACCATAAATGTGGCAACATTAAACATATATATATAAGTTCATTATCTCAGAGTGTCCATTATGTCTGGATGTATGAGTCCTCAGCTCAGGCCTATTCAGCTATAGTCAATACCACTGAAGGATGCAATCTCATCTGAGGCCCAGAGTGCTCTTCCCAGATTACTAGTTGTTGGCTGAGCTTCCTTTCTCTTGCTGGGCTAGCATACTGCTTTTCTGCTAGGTGACAACTAGAAGCTGTTTTTGGATCCTGGAGGACACTTTGCATCCCTCGCTGTGTGACTTTTTCCAAAAGATGGCAGTTTGCTTCTTCAAGACTAAGAAGAAAGCCTTTCTCCAGTTTGCGATGATGGAGTCCATGAAATATAATGCAATCACTCTTGTGACTCTCTCAAAACGTTGATCATATAATCTAGTCAAGGAAGCACTTTCCAATCAGAATTAATGGTCCCTACCTCACACAATGGAACAGGATTTCCCTGGGCCTGTACATTAGAGGAACCTTGGGAACATCTTTGAATTCTACCTCCCATAGCACTCATCACTAGACATCTGTATTTTGGTCTCACATAAAAGAAAACTTGGCCTCTACAGAAGTGACTCAGAAATCCTAACAAGACATATCCCCTATCTATTTTCTGGCTTCCAGAAATGCCACATTTTCAATCACACATGAAAAGTTAACTACATCGAAGGGTCTAACTTTTACTAAAAATATTTTCACAAATTAATTTCCTTTGTTTTAGATACACATTTCAACATTTGTAAGTGAAGATTGTCACTAATGCATTTCTATCCATCATGTAATTGAAATTTAATATCATTAATTCTCTTAATTGTACTGTCTTTGAGCTGAATAAGCTCAAATTCAAAAAACATTAAACAGCAGAAAGTCATATAATTGGAAACAAAGTATTCTTATTTTGTAAAAATGCAAGTTTAACTAGAAACGTTACATATTTATTAATAATATAGGCCTAGATTATTTTAAAAAGTGACTCTTTTGTTAGTATGTTATAGTGTAGATTATACAAAGATGACAATTATAAAAAATTAAAGAGGATTTTGTTTCTCTGCCTTCCCCTATACTTTTAAAATTAGAGGAAGAAAGAACATGAAAATAGCTTTGTCTGGAGTATTACCTTTTGATCATGTGATAATATGCCAAAGCTGTTAGTAGATAGTGAATATATAGGAAATAAAAGGACAGAATTATATGAAATTTTATAAAAATTAACCTTGAGAAAGTATAAGTATAAAGTATAATAAAGTAGTTCTCTAAAAAGGTAATGCAGTAAACATTTTTTCTATCTTCTTAAAACTGATTTTCCTTGGGAATAATACAAATAAATAAATTTTTATTAAAACTACAGGGACCTAGGTTAAGAATGTAACTCTGTGGTCACCTTAGAAGTTAATCTTAATAACTTTATTTTTCTTCATTGTGTTATAGCCCAAAAATGAGAATAATTTCTATTAATATAATTTCAAAGTCAGATGATTTGATGCAAATTTATTCTATTTTTAAAAGAAATTCTTATGATTCTTTTGATGCCTCAGTGTAATATATACTATACATTTATTTGGCACTTATTTATTTATTTATTTCAAAGTATTACAAGGGCACAAATGTTTTTTGGTTATAAGGATCGCTTTGGCGCTTTTTACTTACACTTTATGTTTTTTTGAGGGCTTTCCACAAGTGCAAGAAAATGATATAATTTAGTTTTTCAGATATCTTGGTACAGTGTCTAAGATGTCACAATATATCAAACGACTTAATAGAATAATTCTCTATTCTTGCTCTATAGCAAAATCTTTAAGCAAAGTTAATCTGTAATTGTGGAAAGGGAATTTCTGGTGAATCTACAATCCTTCAGCCCTTCTGCAATGTAGTTTCAAAATAATATAACTTTCATCTGAATGGTACACGTGAGAACTGTAATTTAAGTGATTTTTATCCTATGTAAAGAATAAAATTGATTTTAGTAACTTCAAATTTAAAGCAATTCACACACTCTTACATTATTTATTAACACTTTCAAAGCATATTCCCCATGCTAAATTCGAAATGTCATACATCACCTGACTAAAGATTATTTTGAGCTATCAGTGATTCCATCAGTTACCCTACCATCAGTTGTTCCTGACAGAAAGGTCCAGGCCTCAGTAAATCAGGCAGAATGGACTGAAGAGACAGAAAAATATTCAAGAAAGCATCACTCTATGTATAGTCTACATTCTCCCTCTCTCTTGAGAACCATCCTAGCAAAGAAATTTTGTGAACCTTAGTACCGTGGTACCTACTCCTTTACCAAACACTCTTCCTATCACACCAGTGTCTTCACAGACTTTGAAAAATGGAGTCAGGATGGGCAAAACTGGAATGACATAAGCAAGGTGTTTCATGAGAAATAGGCAGTGGTTTTTGTGGGCAGAAAACCTGGCTGGGAGAACAGTCTGTTCATAATGGCACTTCCATGCTGGCCCTATCGTGTACTGTGGAAGGTTGGATGGTCCAGCCATGCAAAGCACAACATCCAAGATTTGGTTTCAGATATAAGGAGTGAAAGCACTGAAATTTACATTTTTAACAACCAAGCCAGTCTTTCAGGGCCAGATATGCAGATTCACCAAGCTGTGTGACTCACTGTAGAAATTTAAACATTATTGGTTTTGATGACACTCAGGGATTCCAAGAGAAAGGAGAAGGTCTTTGGAAAGCCATATGTGAAGTATATTTTCAATTTTGTGTAGACAATGTGGAAAGAATAACTGGAACTCCTAATGAGGAAGCTGGCTTACTACAAGAAAACTGAAAAATTTTAACTGTCCTCAAGTGTGTCTGTTCCAAGAAGAAAACATCTGTACTCTATGTTGTACTAACCAAAATAAAGTTTAAATGTTTTCACTTTCTGGAACTAGACTCCCCACCCTCCTATAATACTTTCAAATGTGTATTTAGAAAACACAGTACATATGTAATTAAGGGACTGAATTAAGGGACTGGAAGTTTTCTTGTATGGAAATCTTTGAAAGAACATTGTTCAGACCCTCAGAAACATTCTTCTAAACAGTCTCAGTGGTGGAAAGTATCACAACATTCTAATATAGATTTTGTTTTATACCATACACAATGCAATATGGTTTACTTACATCATTGCTTCTCAGTTTTCTCTAGAATATTACCCTTTTGGGAAAAAGAGTCAGGATGCCCCACAAGGTTCTAAGTTAGTTCCACGTGGTCCACAACATTGCTAAAACATCTGATTGGAAAAATCCAAGATCATTCTAAAACATAATATATATTGATAAAACATTGAAAATATCATTTAAATTATTAATACCTAAACCTTCAGGTAAGCTAGTGTTTTAACAAGATCAGTGATTTGAATATTGTGGCTTCCTAACATCAATTGTTTACTATCACAAACTTCCTGAATCACTACTCTATATGCCTAAAATTAATATTCCACAGATTATTCTAATCTTTAGAACAATTCTAAAATGTCAGTATGATTATAGCCTTTTAATGAATAAGAAAAATAAGTCTTAAAAGAGCAAGTCATTTTCCAAAGTCACATACAAGCAGGGTTTATGAAATCTATGATTTGAACCAAGGGCCATTTGATTGTAAAGCCCATAGCATTCCCACTACACTTCTTGTCTTATGAAAGGGAAGCTTGAGTTTAGAAATAATAAAAGATCACATAGAAAGAAATGATCAGATAGAAATAATTATGTTGGAAGATTGAGCTGACTATACTTTTAAATATGATATAACTATAAAAGAGTAAAACTGCATTTATTGCTTAATAATCAGTAAATATTCTAAGTAAATATCATACCTTCATATACATTATGTCTACACAATGCCCAACACTCTAGTAGGAGCCAAGGAGACTCAAAGTTTTTAATTGCAAAAAAAATGAGTAACTTAATGACAATTTTTGTAATAAATATTTATTATAAGGTAAAGAATCTATAATCTATGTTTTGAAACTAAACTAATTAAATGTATAGTCAAAGTCTGCTTCTTTGTGTGATTGAAATTCCTTGTGTTATGTTTGTCTGGTTATGTAGCTATATCTTGCCTAAAAATTCCTGAACTACTGTGATAAATTATTATGATATTTCTCCTTTCCCTATATATCTATAATCTTGAAATACAATGTGACTTTGTAACTCTTCCTATTAAAAGGTGGACTCTTTCTTAACCTTTGGATGTAGGTGGCTTTATAGCTTGTTTTGGTCAAGGTAACAGTTAGCAAACATAAAGTAAGAGGAGACTTGAAAATTGCTCCTGCATTATGCTTGCTGTCTCACTGCATTTAGAACTCTTATGCCATGTGAACAAGCCTAGACAGGCCAGCTGGAGGAAAACACATGAGAAAGATTTCATCTACCCTAGCTATCCAAGACCAAGACATAATAAACCAGCCAGCCAGAGCTATTACCATGTCGCTAACAAGAGATATTATACATGAGTGATGAGGCCCAAACAAGAACAACTGTCCATCTGAAACCAACACAAATTACTGACCTACAAAACCATGAGTGAAATAACTAGTTATTTTGTGTTAAGCCCTAAGTTTTAGGGTAGATGTTTATACAGGATTCGATAACAGATACTCATGGAAAATATAGAGCTCCTTCAGCCCACTGGTATTAACCATGACAGAGAAGGAGAAGGAGCAACTGGAGGGAAAAAGAGAAGGATGGTGTTTACATATGAATGATTGACAGCAGATAGAAGCTAAAAGTTCAGACAGATCTTGCCTGATAAGTCTTATTATCTTCATGAAATGACAGATTGGGTCTTCGAGAATTAGGTGGTGAGATAGGAAGCTGGATGAGAGTGATAACATTTTGAAATATATTTTGAGGAAAAGTGAAAGAGAGATGACAAGGGACTCTTGAAAATGCTTAAAGTCCCATTCAATTTGGAGAATCTGAGAGTGTTGGGGAATTTATTATAGATTAATATGAGCCATTCCCTAGAAGTTATTGCATTTTTAAAGTCCTGGAGAAACTTAAAAGAAGACACACGGCATACAGCTAGCAGAATCCAGAGATTTTTATTTCAGCAAATATTACACCCCCTAGCAATTGAATTCAATCAAAATCTAAGTCCAGATTTGGCTCAGAGAGAGAAATCTTTAAAATAATTTCATAACCCAAAATTTAAGCTCCTATTAATTTTTCCCTCAGTGCAGCTATCAATCACCCATAGGCATTCAGGGAGGAATTTTAAGGAGAGATTATTAGTTGAATCTATTTCAGAAATGTTTCCGAATTCTTACGGCCCCAAAACTTTTGTCTATAATATTCTATGTAGCAGAGGACCAAATATTTAACAGCAAATACAACCATTTCCATATCATGTTCTAACAGACATTTTAAGCAAGTGTTATTGACTTTCAAACATACTTACATGATTTTTGTAACTGATAATAAAATAATGGGACACATACATGCAGAGAGTTGAATGGTGGTTACTAGCGATTGGGGGTTGGGAGAATGTTGGTCAAAAAGTATAAAGTTGCCATTAGATAGGAGGAGTAATGATAAGTTTTTAAGGTAATGGATGTGTGAATTAGCTTGAGTCAATCATTCCACACTATACACACATCATGACACCACCAGATACCCCATAATTATGTATGATTATAATTCATCAGAGAAATAAAATAATAATAATAAAAATCTCCTGCCCTTAATATGAATATTCTAACTCAATTTCCTGGGCATAAAAGGAAAACAAGTTTTTACTGATCTTACTACTTTGCATTAAGGATTGGCTACTCACTCTCCTCCCACAATACACTATCAAAGGGTTTTATACACCTGTTTAATTACAATGAAGGATAGGTAAATTTTATTAAAATTATAATGCATCATTTATTTCCTGTCTGCTGACCCTTTTCTTCCTTCCCTTCCTTCCTTTTACAAATTTTATTCAAGCCTTTCGTGTGATGATAAATGATCTTTTGCCAACAGCTTAAGTGTGATTAGGTAATTTTGCTTTCATATCTATGTTCATCTCAGTCATTCTTTGCCACATTATTCTGTTTTATTTCCTTCATGAAAATTAAATTATTTTATATTTTTGTTAATTAGAACAGTATTCTGCACAATGTAAACAGTATACAGATTTGCTTCTATTACATGTAGCATTTATCACTGTGAAATATTAATTTTAATTAGTTGTTTTGGTATTTACTAATCATCTTGAAAATAAAGGCAAAAGCCTGATGAGATCAAAGACTTTGTCTTACTAGTTGCTGTCTCCTACACCTAAAACAATACATACATATTTTAATGTTCAATAAAGAAGGAATAAATGCCAATAAAAGCCTCATAGTTTTATGGCAAATATATATATGAAAATATTAATAGTAAATTCTAAAATGAAGATATTTATAAAGGATAGATGATGGAGCTTTTCATTTGGGAAGGAAGATAAACAAAATATTTTCCAGGAGTTAACTTCTGAATTCAATTTTGAACAAAGAGGAAACAAATTTGCATAGCATATACATGTTTGTAATTCATAAGCTAATTTTGGATATAATTTCAAGGAAGTTTTATATGACTATTTTTAGCAATAACAATGTTCTTGTAATAAAAATAAAACCTCTAAATAGGCACAATTTAAAGAAAGCCCACATTCTACTGTATATGCTTTAGTTTTCTAGTCATAGTGGAACATCTGTGGTAGTTGATAAATTAGTAATGTACAGTTATCACTTACTGAATGTTTATGATGTCTCAGATATTTGCTAAGTGCTTTGCATACATTACAGAATTTAATCTTTACAAGAGTCTTCCATTTTTTACTAGCAATATTTTTGCTGTTGTTTCTCAAATTCGGCATTTTTTCAAACCAGAGGTATTAATTTATTTTTTCTATTGTTTTCTCTGCAAAGAAAGCTTTCTTCCACATATTCTCATGATTTTCTCTCTCACTTTATCCTAGTTATTCAAATATAACTTCCTTAGAGAGGATGTCTTTATTACTCGTCTATAAAAAACATGCCCTTTGCTAATTCTTACATGATATTTTTTGCATGATACAAAGTAATATGACATAAAATACACGAAGGCTGAAGCTTTCTCTGTCCTGCTCAACTCTGTTTCCTCAAAAACTAAGTAAGTGAGCCTCAGAGAGTATATGCTAAATGAATATTGGTTAAATGATTGAATGAAATAAGTTAGTGAAAGGGCTCAGATTTAAACACAAAAGGTTTGGTTTTCAGGTGCCTTCTTTCAACTACTTATTACTGAAAATATTTAATCAGTCATTTTCAGTCAATTTTCTACCAACTTACCTATATCTCTATTCATATTCTTCTCATTTCTCTATTACAATAGACTTTGTTTTCCCTCCACCAATAATCCTGTTCTAAATATTACATACTTCATCATTCTCATGGGCTTTGCTTCAGCAGTTATCCATTATCTCTCTGGCATCATCACATAGGACTTTTATTCTGCTATTAATCATTACCATCAATGGTAATACATTGCCATTATGCAAACATGGTCTCCCTTCTAAGTTGAAAAGTCTGCAACGACTCCTTATTTTATTGTAGTTACTTGGAAATTTGTCTCATTTCTGCCAACGTACAAATTTTCTTCACGACTTCTCCCAATATGGAATAAAATCCTATTAATTCTACTTAAATGTCAGCCTCCAGAACTGTGAGAAATAAATTTCTGTTGTTTACAAACCACTAAATCTATAGTATTTTTTTTTTGCAGAATCTTGAAATGTGATAGTATGTTAAAAACTGAAACCCCCAATACAATATAAGGGGAAAAAATACATGAATGTAAACCAGAGAAGGGACTCATCCAGAGGCCAGAAGCCTAAAGGAAAATCTGAAAGATGTAGTTTAGATTCAAGTAAATTAAAGGCAAGCTTTGGAGGGGGGTTTAAGATTCTCTTTCTTTGCAGGGGGTGGGGGAAGAATTACTGCAGATTAAGAAAAGCCACTTTGGAAGGTAAAAGAAAAAGTCATCCAATAACTGAATCCTACTGGGAAGTGCAAGTAAAGGAGTCGATCCCAATGAGGAGGATTCCATGGGCCTACACTTACATACAGTCCTTAGTTGTCACGGATGAGGAGCATGAGAGGCGGAGGTGGTGAGCCTGCGCCTGGTTCATTTCGGAACTACAGCCAAAAGAAAACGAAGCAGAAGAGCACGATTCTCCTGCACAGAGCTGGCAGCAGCACATGGTTTCATCAAGTATCTTGACTAGAAGCCAGACTCAAACGAAAGTTAGATAGAAAACACAAAGTTGCTAATGTAGCACTTGAATAACACCATAAGGAAAAAAAGTTAAAGAAGCATTTCCTCTCGAGATTACTAACGCCATCTTATCAACATGTAGGTGCTCACATGGAAGTAATATTCATCCAGCGCAGGGCGGGTGGGAAGGGGATGGAGGGGGTGGGTAAACTCAGAACCAGAAGATGCTAAGTGCACTGTATGGGGGATGGGCAGGCTTGTAGTTCTGGCTTGAGAAAGGCAAAGGCATTATATGTAACCAAAATGTTTGTACCCCCATAATATTGTGAAATTTAAATATATAAATAAATTAAAATTAAAAAAAAGATTACTGACTCTATCTATAACTGCCCTCCAGTTGATAGAGGATAACAACGGCGATATAGTCGGCCTTACCAGCCTTTCAGTTTAAGTTTTCATAAAGAAGCTGTATAGATAGTGAAGTCCACCAAGGCCCAGATAAATTTCTTTCTAAATGGTAAAACATTACTTTAAAAAAAGAGGAGAGCATTTTGAAAATATTCTCTAATCTGAGAAAAACATTAAACTTGTGACATTGGAAGCTTTTCTTTGAAAAATATTTATTATCAGAAGAGAACCAAATTTAAAAGGACTTTTAAAAGAGAATCTATTGTGGACTTGGGACAATTGAAAAAATATAGAACAGAAAAACCAACGATCAGGTCTTAAAATATCACATCAAGTTGACAAGGAAATAGTCTAAGCATGCTTTGATAAATAAGACAAGACGAGATGGTAAAGAGGCTAACATTTCAGTGGGGGAAGTTTCCTATACTGAACGATGTGAAAAGAATGTCACTGAAATATTAAAATATCAAAACGATATTGGGAGGGGGCAAAAATTCCCCCAAAATATACAAGGTAAAAGCAAAGGGATCATCATTTAAAATACTTCAAAATAAAGATAAGAGAGGATAAAAAATAAAAATTTTACTCATAGATTATTTTTTTCTTATAAGGCACACAAAAATATGATGCATGTAATAACAAAGATAATAGAAACAAAAATAAGCCAAACAAAATTCTCTCTCTATGAGTCAAGGGTCAGGACATAAAATTAAAGGAGGGGAACATTTTACTGTGAAACATTTCTTTTTAAAACTAAAAAATCATCCAAGATAAAAATAAAATAACTGCAAAGGTATTTGTCTTAGCTCAATCAAGCTGTTATAACAAAATACTATGAACTGGGTAGTTATCAACAACAGGAACTTATTTCTCATAATTCTAGATGTTGGAAGTCCAAGATCAAGGCAAGTGTGGTATCTGGTAAGGACTTGCTTTCTGCCTCACAGATAGCACAGAAGGCTTTCTGCCTTCTGGCTTTGTCTTCACATGACGGAAGGAGTGAACTAGCTCTCTGGGGTCTCTTTATAAGGGCACTAAATTCCAATCATGACTTCATCACCACACAATTGCTTTATTTCCTAAACTTCAACTTGGGGGTTAGCATTTTAGCACATGAATTTTGGAGGGAACACAGACATTCGAAGCACAGTGTAATTTTATAGCAGTATTGAACCAAGTAATTATTTAGATTACTGCCATAAATAAATGTCAATAGGTAGAAAATATAGAAACATGAATAAAGATTTGTCAAAACTGTTTGAAAATTGTCAATCAAACTGATTTGTTTTAAAGTGTTTAGAGGAAACATAAACAATTTAAATAAAATAAATCAATAGAACAGCCAAATCAGTTGAAAAAGTATTTTAAGATAGTTAGTTTAATATAGTCTCCAGTGTAATCATTACAATAAATTGGAACTCAGAACTGTAATCACCTCTTATTTAAATAAAAGAATAACAATTAATTTTCAAATTTTGTGATTTTTGAGTGAAGTGATAATAAAAAAATAATTTATAATAACAAATGCCTTAATATCTATTTCAATGAAATAATAACATTAATGAACTAAACATTCTTCTCAAAAATAGCAAATAGAACACAAATCAAAGAGAATCAAAAAGAAGTATTGAAAGTGATAAAACAGGTGTTGCAATACTAAAACAGATACTCAATGTAAGTTAATCAAAATAGCTTTATTCTTAATGAAACAGCAAAATATGGCTATTTATGATGTTCATAATATTTCTTATTCTGTTTATATAGCTTTGTTTCCACTATGAATTTTTTCCATTCCCCCCTAATCATTATGGAATAAAGACTTCTATGGCCTATTGATTTTATGTGTGAATTAATAACTTATATTTGTGTAAGATTTAATATAATTTATACTTGTGTTAGCCATCTTAATGAATTTTTTATTATTAATAGCTCTTCCATGTCCAGATGGCTATTACATTCCTCACTCATACATAGGAATAATACTACTGGAAGTGTAACAAAGCATGTGTTGGCACTCAACTAAAGCTAGCTAATAAACATCATCATCATCATCATCATCATCTTTTGTAAATGGTCATTTGCCATGTGCCTCCAAGGAATTCCTGATGAAGGGATTCTGTATCCTGGTTACTATCATAATCGTTTAGGCAGACCGACTTATATCCATGTGCCCTTTGAGAATCTATTGTGAAAGTCCACAAAATTGACACAAGTCTGATTTATAATGATCACAGTGGGAACACAAGCTCAGGCATTGATTCTGTGGGTAACGTGACAGTAGAATCAGAAATTTACCAAATTATTGAATGTGGAAGATACACAGGAGACAGTAGTCAGTGATAGTTTAAATGAGGGAGTTTATAAAATTATATTGCTATCAATTTAAATAACAAAGTTACAAGTTAAGCCAATTTGGTAGGAAATAGGTAAATAGATCAATTTTGAAATATTTTAATTTGAATTTTTCTTCGTAATTAACCTGGGTAAATATGGCCTCATATTATGGAAACTGTTGGTTTTAAAATTGGTAAAAAGATTGTCAGAATAATTATAAATACAAAGACATAATAAGGAATTCCTTGGGGGGAAAGATAAGTGCATAAATTATTATGCAAGACTATAAACTTTAAAGTGATGTGTTCATATGAGCTTTTTCTCTCCCAAGAAATGAACTGTTCTGGCAATGACTTCATAGTTCAACAATGTGGCATATTCTTAACTATTTCAAAATTAAATCAGAGTATAAAATTTTGGCATGCCTAAAAGTATTTGGAAATGGCATCACAGCCTGAAAATCTGGCTAGTCATAGGTTACTGGAAACTGTATCATAGCTAGAAAATATGGCCTCCTCCTGTATATTTTGAATTAAATTAGAGCATAACAACTTGGCATATCCAAAATGATTTTGGAAAGTTACCACAGTAGAGTGATTTGGAACAACTCTAATTATCTGTAATGCCTTGACTGTCCAAAGCTTGATATTGCACCAATATCACAAGTTACAAAATATGTTTTGTGATAACTATTATAAATGTCCTTGATGTTTTAAGGTTCTATAAATTTTACATAATTTTGTATTTATATAATCTATGAAGATCATGATTGCTTAATTTATCCATCCAACTAGGATCCTTTTGAGAGTAAAAGGAGCACTGTAATCCTGATAAAGCAGGCAAAAATTGGGACTGCTCAAAGGGTAGGAGCGAACACTAGGGAATTGGGGAGTGGGGGGTAAACCCACATCTGCGCGATGTGGGGGGGGCACTGTGGAGGGGTGGGATATGCTTGAAAAGTAGTTGGGGAGCGGAATTAGGGGTCTCAATAGGAGGAAAGGAATTCCTCAAAAACTGATTCATGTGATTAACTGTATACCTCGGTAAATTCACTGAAAATCATTTAATTGTACACTTAAAATGGAGTGTTGGTTGTACTTAGATACAGTTGGAGCACTATGTATGTACTCTCTGGACTATTTTGACAGAGTAGGTTTTTGAAGGTAACAAGGTAAGTCAACTTGAGTGGTAATATATTTTGGGAAATCAGCACACTACAATTTGTGACTGTAAACATTGTACTGTAAATGCTTTGTAGTTTTCCCCAAACTAAAAAAAAAATCTGCTTCAATACTCTTAACTGAGAAGTACATGAACAGCTGTGCCAGGTGCACATCACCAACCAAACCTGCCACTGAGAGCAAGGCCGCCACAATTGGCAAGCTTCTTGCCCACCAGCATTTCATAGAATCACACACTAGTGGCTTAGACATGTGGGCCAGGCTGAGTGGCCCACAGCAACAAGAGCAGTGAAGGGAGAGGCAGGGAAAGGTCTCAGTCCTGGGATTCGGTGGTGAGGAAGCCCTCACAGACATATCCATTGGGAGCGTGCGGAAGAGTGATGAGGAACACAGATCTGTGAGCATGCCCATCCCCCACCCCCACTAGAGAACCACCATATTAGATACTGGGACACTAGCAGAGAATTAACATAGCCCCCCCATTCCCATGAAAACTGAATGCCTCAGGTGCATCAGCTGAAAGAGAGCAGCAGACCCTTCCCCCACTCATTACAACAGGGAGTACATCTTGAGCCAAGAAACTTGGGAGCAGACACTTCTCCCCAACTGCAGTGTGCCCCTGGATGAGGCCCCTAAAAATAGGGAAGACTGTGTCTCTCACCTTGGGGTCTTGTCGTAGAACAAGCATACACAATTGGGAATCTCCTTACCCACCACGGTCCCATGGGGATACATGCTAGAGGGTAAAACATGGACTGAGGGTTAATTCAAGAACTGATCTCAGTGAGTGAGGAAAATCATGTGGACTGTTCTGATGTGAGAGTGCTGTGGAGTTCCAGGGAATGAATACGTACAGTGCTCACCTGATCCTGCAGAGAAACTGTGCTAGAGGACAACAGTGAAAAGAGCCTGGTGCAGGGCCTTAGCACTCAAGTGACTACGCCCTTCCCTTGAGAACAGCCTTCCTTGCTTGGAGAGACTTCCCTGAATGTCATACGAGCGGCTACCCCTACTTGCCAGATAAGCAAACTCTGAGCCCTACCAAGGCCTTGAAAAACCTCTCAGGCTCTCACAATCTTTCCACGAACTGTCTTGCTCCTCCCCCAACTCATGAGGAGTAGAGATCAAGCAAACACTGGAAGCTACAGGGTCCCTCCTAAAGGTATTTGTATGCCCCTTCTAGGGACCAGAGCTTACCATGGGCATAAAAGAACATCTCAGCAGCTGGTTCTACTATGCAAATGTCAATCAATGACAGGGTGAACACCCCATAGATAAGCATAGTGACTTCCAACTAAAGCAAACAGGAAGTGGCTAAGTTATACTGACAAGTACCACCCACAATTTTGAAGATATCCTGGGAGACCTAACTCCTTACACACTAATGGGAAGAAGTGAAGACAGCAAGTCAGAGGTAACTGAGAGGTTAATCGAACCTGCTAGAACATCCTATAGACAACTCAGGGGCAGAACTCCTCTCCTGCATGGTTACAATTGATCTCCACTGACCCAAAGACAGGCCCATAAGCCAGGACTAACAACCCCAGCTCTCAATAAATTGCCAGATGAAAAAGAATCAGCAAAATAACTCCAGAACCATGAAAAATCAGGGCAAAAGGACAACCCCAAAAGAAAATAATAATTCCTTAAAAAGGGTCACCTAAGAAAATGACAGAGGAAAAATTTCAGATATAGATTTTAAGGAAGCCCAATGAATACAAGAGAAATTAGAAACTCAACAAATAGAAACCAAAAAAACAATGCAAGAAATAAAGGAAAAATTCACTGAAGAACTTGAATTAATAAGGAAAAATCAAACACAACTTCTGGAAATGAAAAATTCATTCAAGAAAATACAAAGCACAGTACAAAGCCTTAAGAATAGGCTAGATCAGGCAAAAGGAAGAATCTCAGAGCTTGACAAAAGCACTTTTTTTTTATTGGGGGAAAACTACAAAGCATTTACAGTACAATGTTTACAGTCACAATCTGTAGTGAGCTGATTTCCCAAAATATATTACCACTCAAGTTGACTTATCTTATTACATTCAAAAACCTACTCTGTCAAAGAGAAAGAACAGAGAAATAAGAGGCATGAACAAAGCCTACAAAAAATATGTGATTATGTAAAGAGGCCTAAATAGAAATCAATGGCATCCCCAAGAGCAAGGAAGAAAAACACAAGAGGTGGAAATCTATTTCAGAGAATAATTGAAGAAAGTTTCCCTGGCCTTGCAAGACAACTGGATATGCAGGTACAAGAAGCTCAAGGGACTCCCAGGAGATTCATCACAAACAGACAATCACGTTGACACATAGTCATCAAACTGGCCAAAGCATACACAAAAGAGGCATTCCAACAATCTGAGAGGCAAAAGCATCAGGTAATTTAAAAAGCTGCACATGTCTCAACTGATACCTTCCAAGCCAAAAAGCGATAAGAGCCCCATTCTCAGTCTTCTCAAACAGAATAATGGCCAGCCTTGAATTTTGTATCCTGTAAAACTTTCCAATATGAGGGAGAAATAAAGAAGTTCTCAGATAAGCAAACATGAGGGAATTTGTCAAGATCAGACCTGCCCTACAGGAAGTCCTGAGAACTGCATTATACATAGATCAGAACAATAGACACCCACCATTGTAAAATCAGTCTAAAGCTAAAGGTCAGAGTACAGATACCACAATGGCTCAAGAGGTAAAATAAACTACTCAACAGGATAACAGAAATCCACCGCACTTATCAAATCTTTCAATAAATGTGAATGGCTTGAACTCCTCATTCAAGAGATACAGGCTGGCTGAATAGACTAAAAAAACAGAAGTCAAGTATCTGCTGTTTCCAGGAAACACATCCGATCCAAAAGGATTCATTCAGACTCAAGGTGAAGGGATGCAAAATGATATTACATGCAAATGGAAAGCAAAAGAAACCTGGAATAGCCATTCTTAGATAAGATAGACTTCAAATCAACAAAAGTAAAGAAAGTCAAAAATGGTCATTATAGAATGGTGAGGGGAACAATTAACAGGAAGACATAGCAATCCTAAATATTAATAGTTATGCACCCAACACAGGTGCATCCAGAATCAAAAAGCAAGCCCTACTTCTTGATCTAAACAAAATGATAAGCCACAGCATTCTAATAGCTAGGGACTTCAACAGCCCACTGACAGATCAGGACAGATCCTCCAAGAAGAAAATAAGCAAAAAAACAATGGACTTAAACAGAACTCTAGAACAAGTGGGCCTAACAGACATTTACAAACATTCTACCCAAAAATCAATGAATATACATTCTTCTCACCAGTTTATTGAACATTCTCTAAGATTGATCACATCCTTGACCACAAAACACATCTCAAGAAATTTTAAAAAATAAAAATTATACCATGCATCATCTCAGACTACAGTGGAATAAAATTAGAATTTCATTCCAACAGAAACACTCAAGTCTACACAAAGTCATAGAAACTATACAACCTACTGCTGAACAGTTATTGGGTCCAGGAGGAAATTAAGATGGAAATAAAAAGAATCTTTAAACTAAATGACAGAGCAGGCACAAGTTATGAAAATCTATCAGATACATCAAAAGCAGTCAGAAGAGGAAAATTCACACCTTTAAATGCCTACATCCAACTGACAGAAGATTGCAAATCAATAATCTAATGAATTATTTCAAGGAATTGGTAAAAGAAGAGCAAATCAATCCCAAACCCAGCAGAAGAAAATAAATAACTAAGGTCAAAGCAGAACTAAATGAAATCAATAACAAAGGAACATTACAGAAGATTAATGAAACAAAAAGTTAGGCATTTGAAAACATGAACAGTATGAACAGCCCTCTCACTAGATTAAACAGAAACAGGAAAAAAAAGGACCCTAATAACCTCAACTACAAATGAATAAGATGGTAATAAAATTAATACAACAGCAATACAAAATATCAGCTCTGAATACTATAAAAAAAACTCTATGCACATAAACTTGAAAAGGTTGAGAAAAAGGACAAATTCTTGGAAACACACAACTTCCCTATGCTGCATTAGGAAGAAATAGAACTCCCAAACAGACCAATATCAAATAATGCAATTGAAGCCATAGTAAAAAAAAATTTCCAATTAAAAAAAAGTGTGAAACCAGATGATTTCACAGCAGAATTATAACAAATCTACAAAGAAGAACTGGTGCCTACACTGCAGAAATTACTCCATAGCATCAAAAAAAGCAAGGAATTCTTTCCAACTCATTTTATGAGGGCAATATCACCTTGATACCAAAGCCAGGAAAAAACACAACAAAAAAAGAACACAATGAACCAATATCCTGTATGAATATAGATGCAAAAATTCTCAATAAATTCCTAGCAAACTGAATACAGCTGCATATCAAAAAAATAATCCACCATGACCAAGTGGGATTAACCCCAAAGATGCAAGGATGGTTCAAAATACACAAATCTATAAATGTGACTCCTCAAATAAATAGCAGCAAAAACAAAGATTATGTCATCCTCTCAATAGACACAGAAAAAGCAGGGAACAAAACTCAGCACCCTTTTATGATAAGAACTCTTAACGAAATAGGCATAGATGGAACATAACTCAAAATTATAGAAGCCATAGATGACAAACCCACAGCCAACATCATATTGAATGGGGGAAATTGAAAGCATTCCTTCTGAGAACTGGAACTATACAACATTGTCCACTGTCACCATTTCTTTTCAACATAGTGCTGGAAGTCCTCACCAGAACAATCAGACAAGAGAAGGAAATCAAGGGTATCCAAATAGGGAAGGAAGAGGTCAAATTATCACTCTTCACTAATGATATGATCTTATACCTAGAAAACCCCAAAGGTTCTGCCATGAGACTCCTGGAATTGATAAATAAAATCAGCAAAGACTCAGGTTACAAAATCAATGTACACATATCAGTAGCATTCCTATAGGTCAACAGTCAAGCTGAGAATCAAATCAAAGACTCAATACCCTTCACAATAGCAACAAACAAAATAAAGTGCTTAGGAATATATTTAACTAAGGAGGTAAAATACCTCTACAGGAAGAACAATGAAACACTGAGGAAGGAAATAGCAGAAGATGTAAACAGGTGGAAACCCACACCATGCTCATGGATCAGCAGAATCAACATTGTTAAAATTGTCTGTAGTACCCAAAGTGATCTACAGATTCAGTGCAATTACTGTTAAAATACCAACATCATTTATCACAGATATACAAAAAATAATTTTATGCTTCGTATGGAACCAGAGAAAACCCCATATAGCAAAACAATCCTAGGCAAAAAGAACAAAATGGGAGACATCAATTTACCAGATTTCAAACACTACTACAAGGCTATAGTAACTAAAATCACACGGTACTGGCACAAGAACAGAGACACAGACCAATGAAAAAGAACTGAAACCCAGATATAAAACAATTCTTATATAGCCAACTAATCTTTGACAAAGCAGACAAAAACATACCCTGGGGAAAAGAATTCTTATTCAATAAATGGTGCTGGGAAAATTGGATAGCCATATGTAGAAGACTGAAACAACCTACAGAATCGGAGAAAATATTCGCATGCTACTTATTCGATAAAGGGCTGATAACTAGAATCTATTTAGAGCTCAGGAAAATCAGCAAGAAAAAATCAAACAGCCCTATCAAAATGGGCAAAGGACATGAACAGAAACTTTTCAGAAATAGACAGAACAATAGCAACAAACATATGAAAAAATGCTTAACATCTCTAATCATCAGGAAAATGCAAATCAAAACCACAATGAGATAACACTTATCCCCAGTCACAATGGCCTTTATCAAAAAGTCCCAAAACAATAAATGTTGGTGTGGATGTGGAGAGATAAGAACTCATACACTGCTGGTCAGACTACAAACTAGTGTAACCTCTGTGGAAGGCAATATAAAGATGCCTCAAAGAGATACAAGTAGAACTCCCATTTGATCCAGCAATGCCATTACTGGGCATCTACCCAAAAGAACAAAAGACACTCTATAAAAAAGACATCTACACTCAAATGTTTATAGCAGCACAATTCACAATTGCAAAGATGTGGAAACAACCCAAGTGCCCATCAATACATGAGTGGATTAATAAAATATGGTATATGTATACCATGGAGTAATATTCAGCTACAAGAAACAATGGTGATATACCAGCTCTTATATTATCCTGGATAGAACTGGAACCCATTCTACTAAGTTAAGTATCCCCCCAAAATAAGCACCACATGTACTCACCATCAAATTAGTTTTAACTGATCAACACCTAAGTGTACAGATAGTAATAAATTCATTGGGCATCAGGCAGATGTGAGGGGGGAGGACGGGATGGGTATATACATACATAATGAGTGCGATGCGCACCATATGGGGAATGGAAACATTTGATGCTCTGACTTGGGGCGTGGGGCAAGGAAAATATATGTAACCTAAACATTTGTACCCCCATAATATGCTGAAATTTAAAAAAAGTACAAAATAAATCAAAACTCCAAAGGTCAAGAGCTACTGAAGAGAAGCTCACATACCAGAAGCAAATGCCATTTGCCTTCAAAAATTGCTATGGTATAAGATTAATATGCCTGGATTATAAATAGAAGTGTTTATGATATTTGATTCTGCTATTTGGGTCTGTAGTTCTATAGTACACATGGCATTTAAAATGCTTTGCCTTCATGTAAGTGAATATCAATACACACATACCCACACAAACAGATACACACACACACACACACACAACAGAGTAGAATGTAGGGTAAGGTACCTAAATCAAGAAGGGTGAGATAAGAAAGAGGTGACAATGAGAACATTAGCAAGGGGCAATGAAAGAGGGCCAGATAAGTCTAGGCAACAGGGAGGGAGGATGGCTGACTTGGGAGAGTAAACCAAACACTCCCTCTATGTTAAAGCAGACTAGTAGCTATGAGATTGTACAATACCATCTTCTTATATTACAGATGTGAGAATAGAGGCTGAAGAAGGTGAAAAGGCTTTTCAGAATCACATGGGGGTTTTTCCAATGTGATCTTAAGAAAGCGGAGGTCACAGACAGCAGGTGGAAGTCAGGGAGGTAAGAGAAAGTACAGAAGTCAGGGCTGGGCGGGCACAGGAGGCGGGGTGTAATGCTCAGGGATATGGGAGGCAGATTTTTTCTCTGATATGCAATTTGGATGAGAAAGACATTTGTCAGTTGGAAAAGAGGAAGTCACTACAAGCTACTGAAAAAAAGTTTGCTGAAATCAGACATCAAACAGCAGCCCTGCGAGTCACAAGCTCCGTCTCCCAGTGAAATGCTGCTTCTGCCATTTCAATTGTTAGCAGTTGTCTTCCCAGGTGGTGACAGTGAGGACGGTAAGAGTCACTGAGGCAGCTCCCAGCACTGGTTCAGGGGTTTTGGATAAAGCATGCTGCAGTCACCCAGGTGCACTTGGACACAAAGGTTGTGAGTCCTGCTGTCTCCAGCCCTCTTCTGCCTTTCTGGTTACTGAAGCTGGAGCCTGAGGCTCGGGGGCAGTCAAATGTGTCAGGCTTTATATGTTCTTCAGACTCCAGGTTCTTGTTCTCCTGATCTTTCCCACTTCCATTCTCTCTCACTCCTTCCTGCTTCTCCCTTTCTTTTCACAATCTTGTTCTTCTACTCTTCACAGCCTTCCAGGGACCAACCTCTTTCCATCTCATCCAGATGTCGTCCTTTGCCAACAGCACCTGGGCACACATTCAAGGTTCAGGCTGGTTGGATGATTTGCAGATTCATGGCTGGAACAGTGATTCAGGCACTGTAATACATCTGAAGCCCTGGTCCAAGGGCAACTTCAGTGATGAGGAGTTTGCTGAGCTGGAGAAGACATTCCGAGTCTCCATAAATAGATTTATTCAACATTTACCGGTGTATGCCAGTCAATTCCAGCTGAAATGTGAGTCTGCTCCCCTAAACTGGGAAGATTCCCAAGGACTTTCTTCTCTCTGTTTGCAATCTGCTAATCCCTCTGATCCTTCTCCTCTCCTTTCTGCTTTACCCAACTGCATGCACACACTTCCAGAGCAGTCTCTGGCTGACTCCACACCTCCAACCTGTATTCCAGCGTCTGGCTGCATCTGACTCTTCTCTGACAGATTAGGGCTGTCCATCAGTATTCAACTCCTGCTTTGTCTTATGTGGCCCTTGCTCCTCAAGGGCCCTTGCTTCTACCCTGTGCCTGAGTGACCTACAATGTGGCTTCCTCCTCTGATCCGTCTCTTTAGTCGTCTCCTCCTTGTGTCTCCTCTTTCTGTGGTCCTCTGGCTCACGCTGAAATGCTGCTCTCTGCACTGCATCACACCCTGCCTCTCCCTCTCCAAGTGTTACCATAACCCCATTCATGACACTCACACCTATCTGAATGCTCTTATTTGTCAAAATCTCTACATACTGTAATTGAGGTTTGGCTGATTTCACATCTGAGAACTTTATCCTCAACTAAATATAAAATACTAGGTCCTTTTCTCCTTGCTTTCTTTCTTATTTTTGTTTAATAACATGTTCTCTGTTTTCCTTCTACCTAGACCCCATTGAGATCCAGGTCATAGTAGGCTGTGAGCTACGTTCTGATGGTTCCATAGTAAGCTTCCTCAGGAAAGCTATAGGAGGATTTGATTTCTTGAGTGCCGAGAAAGATACATGTGTGCCTGCCCCAGAGGGAGGCAGTGGGGCACAGTATGTCTGCAAGCTAATAATGACAAATCATGCTGTCCTCAATATTGTGATGAAGCTCTTCTTTGACAACTGTCCCCGATATCTCTTGGGAGTCCTTGATGCAGGCAAGGGAGAGCTGCAAAGGCAAGGTTAGTACTGCTCTCTATTTCACTTCCCACCACCTCCTCTAAGCTAAAGAGTAGGAAGTTACCTAAGAAGGATAGGGACTTAATCAACAAGGTTGTTGGATCCCAAAGCACTGCAAAAGGTCACTGTCCAAGTCTGTGGGCTTCTGAGTCCCTTTGATCTGAATTTGAGTCATGATATGACACTCTCACTGCCCCTTCCTGTCCCAGCGAAGCCCGAGGCCTGGCTGTCCAGTGGCCCCAGTCCCGGGCCTGGCCGTCTGCTGCTGGTGTGCCACGTCTCAGGATTCTACCCAAAGCCCGTGTGGGTGAGGTGGATGCGGGGTGAGCAGGAGCAGCCAGGCACTCAGCACAGTGATCTCCTGCCCAATGCTGACTGGACATGGCATCTCCGAGCAACCCTGGATGTGGTGGCTGGGGAGGCGGCTGGCCTGTCTTGTCGGGTGACGCACAGCAGTTTAGAGGGCCAGGACATCATCCTCCACTGGGGTGAGAAAGGGCTGGGGCCTGGCTGGACATGGGAGGAGGTGGTCCTCAGGCAGAGAGGGAGGCACTGGGGAAGGATGGGGCTTGACAGATGAAAGAGGGAGACGGGTAGATTGATTAATTTATGGGACCCCAATCCCAACAGGGATAAAAATAGAGGAGCCAAGTTAAAAAAGAGATAAGAATGAAGGACTCACAGATTGTGTGAGTTGGAGCCAGTGGTATTAAACGGTAGATGGATGGCCTCAGGGATGTGAGAGAGGGGGTTGGAGATGACCATACATTGGAAGCAGCTGAATGGAGATGCTGACACTCAGGTGGGGAAACGATGGCCAGGGGATTCAGTGGGTGGGACTTGAACTGACATCCTTTTGTCCTCTCCCAATTGCCAGGACACCCCATGTCCATTGGCTTGATCTTTTTGGCAATAACCGTGCCCTCCTTGATCCTTTTGCTGGGCCTTGCATTATGGTATATGAGGCGCCGGTGAGTTGTTTGTTTCTTTTAATCTTTCTTTTCTGTCCACCCTCCCACCCTTTTCAGTCATTTTATCTGTTTCATTGCCTCAGCCTCAATCTTTCTACCAAACCCTTCATGCCGACTTCTATCTCCATTATGTGGAGATATATTTTTTAATCTTGTTAAAATACACATAATAAAATTTACCAACTTTATCATTTTTAAGTGTACAGTTCAGTGGTGTTAAGCGCATTCACACTGTTATGCCAACTATCTCCAGAAATCTTTCATCTCTCAAAATGGGAACTTTTCCTATGAAACAGCAATTCCCCATTCCAACATCCCCACTCCCCCAGCCCTGGCTAGATCATTCTACTTTCTGTATCTATAAATTAGACTACTCTGGGTACCTCATATAACTGGAATGGAATCATACTGTAATTGTCATTTTGTGCCTGGCTTATTTCACTTAGCATGAGGCCCTCAAGGTTCATTCATCTTGTAGCATGTGACAGGGTTTCCATCCTATATGGCCTGAATAATATTCCCTTGTAGGTAAGTGACACATTTAGTTCATCCTTTCATCAATCTATGGACATTTGACTTGCTACTACTACCTTTAGCTATTGTGAATAATGTTGCTATGAACATCGGTATACAAATACCTCTTATGTAGAGCTCTTTGTCCTTGTGGTTTTAACAGGTCATTTCAGGATAACACTTGATACCCCATCCTATCTGCTCTCCTATTTGGAATAAGCACCGAGAAGCCTAGTATCCCAAGATGTCAACCCTGGTGTCATTCTCATCATATTTCATCAAATTATCATCAGATTTTATTAAAATGGAGTGTTCATAGATTTTAGGACAAATTATAACTTAAACACCATAGGAAAAATTATTTAAAACTGTCAATTTATTACAATAATGTACCAATAGTATGATCTATGTCTTATATATTAAAATGTAACAAAGACTGTCTCAGAATAAATGAAATATGGTAGATACACTTAATGATGACTTCTCTTTGGCTTCTTATTTTAAAGCTTTTCTGCTTCTACTTAAATTTCATTTGTCAAAGTAGCTAAATATACTTATGCTGGGATAATTGTATCACATAGGTGGAAAGCATTTTTAATGTAATTGCTCTGTCTCTACCTAGATGATTTTCCATCCCTCAAAGCCCAACTGAGAAGCTTCTTCCTCTAGGAGGCCTTTCCAGTGCTATAATGGAAGTAACCCTCCCTTGTCTGGTATCACCAAGAGAACCACTTATTCTGCACCCACAGCATTGCAGTTATTTTTGTTTTTCTTCCTTTTCTACTTGGAAGTTCCTTGAGGGTAGTAATCCCGGTTTGTGGACCCCTACCAAGATCTCTTACCTGCA